>JAQFZH010001047.1:0-24714 GCA_034695485.1 Entomobrya nivalis
GTCAGAGAAGGAGAGAGAAAAATAAATGAGATGAGCACACGGATTAATTTTCCAACGATGAGTAGATTTTTATTACTAAAAATTAAATTACAATAAAATATTGGATTTGAGTTTTGGTTGAATGAGCTTTCATTCCTTTCAGATGAACGTGTACCGTGTCGTCAAATTTGGAGTGAAAAAGTGTACCGCTTTTTCCTATTATTTGTAAGTATACATGGGTATCTCGCTCCAGCTATGGTAAAATAGGTGACGGACATTGTGCCCTGAATCTAAATGATTATTATTCATTAATTATACTCCATTGCAATGAACAGTTAAGCTGTACGAACAGTGAAGATAATTTTTCTGTTGAATTTTGAGCCATCCTCCAACAAATTATGACGCACGACTTACTTCGCTGTGCAGGATCTTCTTGGCACGACCGTGAACACGGACGAACGACTGGGACGGAGGTGTTGAAATAAAAAACTACGAAAGGGAAGGAAAAGAAGGGACGAGAAAAAGAAACAAAACCGCTCACACTCCTTCTCTTGATTTTTCTCTGATATCATGAAATGATGATGACGCCTTTGGCAATTGTATAATTTTTATGAAAAAAGTATTCTAATAAAGTAAGTATATGCGTATCGCATTAGCTTGTTCTCCAGCTGATAAGGAAGATGATGATTGTTGTTGCTGCAGCTAAGATTTAATTGGATGAATGGATGGACATTACATTATTACAAGATACGAGTGTAATATATTGCATATTGATGGTCATGCCGTGGGATACGGCAAAAATACGTAAAGTTTTATATTTTATTGGGAAAACTTGAAAGAAATGTTAATGACTAAATAAGCGTGAGTAAGGGTGAGTGAACGAACCCTCTGGAAAATAGATTTTTTCCTGCAGTGCAGTCAACCAACACTATACCGCTTTCCATCATTTTTTAAGTTTGGAGATTTCTCCCCATTTTCTCACCAAAGAGCATGATCATTTTGGTTAAAGCAGGTGTTGTTATGTTGCTGTTATTATCATGATCATTATTATTACACATGCATTTTATTATGAAGCGAGTGAAGGGAACTTTGTTGGAATATTGAAATATGCAGCAAGAATAATATCAAATTGACGGAATGAGTGAGAAGGCAGAAAAACTAGGAAGATGATCAGTGATGATTATTATGATGATGATGCAAAGACGACGGATGAGGATGATGATTAGGAGGAGAAGGAGTGTAAACCTAGTTCATATGAAGACAAGAGGCGTCCATCGCATGGAACTTTGGGAACTGAGCTGTTTTTGAAAACTAAGTTAGGCGTCTTGTTATAGAAAAGTCCCTCGTGGTTACGGTATTGTTTTGTATTTAAAGAAGTTATAAAAATGTTATGAAGCAAAAAAATGTGTTGTGTGTACGTGCATGTGATTTTTTTTACCGCTGCTGTTTCTATCTGCTGCTGACTGATGACTGGTGGTGTTTTTATGTAAGAAGTACAAAGCAGAGGCGTGTTTCTCTCATCTGCTTATTATCTCGTCAGTTGAGTGAGATCTTTTTCATACGCAGAGGTGAAGCCGAGTGAGTGAGTGAGTAAGTAGGTTGGAAAGAGTAAAAAATATAGAGAAAACGTTAATCACATTTTATGAAACATACGAAGTGTGTAATTAGCACTTGCAAGGTTTTCCTCTGGTTTATATGGCACACCTTTATGTGATTAATTCTCTTATCAAATAATTAAAGAGCCGTAATTTTTCCTATCTTCAGTGCATGTTATTCATGGCTTGAGGACATATTGTTGTTTATTATTCCTGAATTTATAGTTTTTTTACACATTTTATGCAATATCAAGAACAAATGTAATTTTAGTAAATGTGCTCAAAGGATTGCCGCTACATTTTTTAATTTAATAGAACTGATATAATGCAATTTAGGTATGCTGTAATTTTTTTTGCAATGGTACTGTATAGATCGCCCACTCCAGTACTTCCGATTTTATCGACTTCCTTTTCACACGTTATTGAACTTGCACCTTGACTCACTTTATATTTCGAATTTAAGTATACATATATGTGAGCTGCACGCTACAAAATTGTATGGTCTCTTCTGGTTTGGCGGTGAGATGTGTGACGTTAACAGTGTTTGCTACTCTTTGGCAATATGCTACACAAGAAAGCATCACCAAAAATACATCGTAACATATAGCTGACGATTATGGCTAAGTGAATAGTGTTGGTGTTGGCAGCTTATTCACGCTTTCCATCAATAACGTATCAAATCACCAAAACTAATACATACTTGCATTTATACATGAATGCATGCATACACATTATTCATAAATATTTTTTACAGGAATATCGAATCCCTTCGTTCACAACAAATGCATAATATTTATACGATCACGAAGAGAAATAATAAAAATCTATATGCTTTAAGCATAACAAGTTCTTATACGTAGAATTACATGAAAACTCACACCTAAAACATATTAAACGATATTACACTATAAAGTACCCAGCATTTATACAGTTAAAATATTAGTATAGGTAATATATATTCGATACGCAAACTTTGATGATCGCAATCGTTCTCCCCCGTTTTTCTTCCTTCGTTCCGATTTTTTATCAGTTCATTCACTCTCAAGCTTCGTCATATCATTAACATCAATTGCATTTGATGCTTTGAAGATATATTTCATTTTTATACATTTACAAACCTGGGTCGGGTAAACGTGAAAAAAATTGCTCTATCATAAAGACAAACAAGATAAAAAGGAAATGAGTAAAAAACAGAATTCTCGTTGATGATGATAATGGTGATGACGAAGTCAAGGTAGGTGCAATATACTCATATTTTTTAAATAAAACTTTGCATTTTGATTTCTTTTCATAAAAAGCACATATATTGTGAATTTTAAAAGTATTTTTTTTCTAAATACGAATTTAGTCCATTTTTATGGGTATTGGAGTGTATTTAGTAAATTATGTGCATGACAGTGAATATCCATTATTTATACAGAAAAAAGTGGAAATGATGCTATTAACAAAGTTGTTGTTTACCAACATAGTTTATATGCAAGTTTTATATAGAGGTAGTCATAATATAAAGCAAAAGTTTGATTTCTTTTTTTTTGTAACGTTATAATATAAAGAATAATGAGTGAAAGAACACACTGTATCAGAGCAGAACATGCAAGCATGCAACGTGTCTAAGCAAAAGGCACTATCGTCAACCTTTAACAGCAGCAGAATGTTTTTTTTTTTGAGAAAAAAATTGTCACTCCAGCTTACTCATCCTATATATCATCGTTAATTAAATACACACATACGACACGTACTGCATGAAAGCCATATGGTCGATATTTTTCCTCATTCCTGGAAGTTAACCAAATTCATAACACTTTCTAATAATAGAAACATATACCAATATCCCTACATATTAGAGATACAGACAACACCACCACCACTACCACTATGCATGCATTACAAAACTAATATAATTTTTTTTAAAGGAAAATGAAAGGAAAACGTATCAACTGAACGAACGTAAGCATGCATGTACCTTTTTACACGACATTTGTTAGTGATGGTTATGATGATGATGATGACGAAGGTGGTGTGTGCGCTGTTTTACTGCTATGTTTGTTGCATAAAAAGCGAGTCACTCTGCTTCTCTCATTTTTTCTCTTTTGTGGGAAAAGGAACAGAATTTTGGGGGAATTTTTAATTCCTCTTGCTTGTAATCCCGTATAATATGATATATTTATGTGATATATATATTTATCTCCCGTTATCGTCATCATGATCGTGTTACCGAGGAGTAGCGTTGTGTGCAGAGAAGAAATGAGGCGAATATTGCACAACCACCCAAATGATTACCACACGAACAAAATGATGATGACGATGATGATGAAGTCAGTGGAAGCTTAAACTCAGCTAATCCAAAGCCAATACACAATATTTTATGTGAAAAGCGAAATGAAAAAAGTGAAATGTGTTTAGAGAGTCGAGTTGTAAATAATGAGCCCAGAGTTTGTTTTAAAGGAGAATATTATCATAAAAACCTTTTTTTTCAGAGGTGTGTATACTGAATGTTCATTAAAAAAGCATGCAAAATATAACCACTACTGTACTTATAACTGCAAACACAAAACATTCACTCAGAGTAAAGTAAGAAGTACTTTAAGTCTAACAACGTCATCAAACTTCTTTTTGGACTGATTGGATTTTTGGAATTAAGAGACTATATTTTTCCTACTAAACAAAAACTTTTTTCCCCTTCCCCCGCAAAAAAAGTTCAAATTAAATAATAACGCTTATTTAACGACTAGCAGCTCAAGTTGAGTCGAGTCTCATCAAATTCATAATTGAAACCGAAAGTAGTTAAGAACTTGAGAGAGAATGAGAAAGGGAGAAATTATCGCAGAGAAAAAAAATGAGAAGGAAGTGAAAGACAGTAAAGTAGACAAGCACTCATTTACTCGCACCGAAGTATGTTCACTTACAAAACAGAAAAAATAATAATGTCATTTTTATAATTCCCCGACTGCCTGCATTTTTTGCAGCTTTACGTTGGTTGGCTCAAATTAACTTCATTATGAGCCACATTTATATTCCTTCAATGGTTTCGTTTGTACACTTTGAAGTTTATGTCTCATTAAGTCGAAGACAGTGAGTTTGCAAACATTATACGTATCATAGCACAGTGTCAGTCTTTTAATAATACTGCGTGCGCTTGTAAAGGAGTTTTATAAGCATAATTACAAAAAATACAAAACTACTGCATTTTTATATTTGTGCACATATCCTTCAAAATTAAAGTTGAATAGACAAAAAGGCCAGAGTTGGCGCACTAAGCGTCATCATCATCCTGTTCGACAATAAGAAAATGAGAGAGCTATTATCATTATAGATGATTAGAAAGTTTAGTTGGAAGGCATTGCGTGTATTGGGGAACAGGTCGGAGAGGCTTAAAATATTTTTTTTCAGGAATAGACGAAAATATTAGTAAATAGTCCTGCATCGATGATTACGATTTTGTAATTGTTTGTTTCTTAGCTAATAATTTGTTGTCTGTCTTTTATAATGCCTTTGAACAGTATGAATACGCATTTACATCTTGTCATTTATTATTTCCAGCTGTGACCTATGAAACCGACATAAGACATACATGATGATTTTTCTCAAAATATGATGAAATCAGATAACACGAATAAGATATAGACAGCAGTCGAAGTCCTACTTCAAACTTTTTCTCAGGTACGGGTACCAATATATTTGATTTGATTATAAGGATTGATTAATTTTCCCTTTGTTTCATGTTTCAATCAACGTTCTAGCAGTCATTAGTCATTATCATCGTTGAAGAGTGAATCGTCGTTAGTATTATTTAAAAAACCTGTATACACTGTCCAAACTTAGACCGAGACAGACTGTTTTTGTTGTGACATTGCCCCACTACAACATTCACCATAGCATGGAATTATCATCATGCCAAATATGGGCACAATGCTGGACAATTTCATATACCCTTTCTTATCTACTGGTGATTCTAATGGACAGTCAATGATAAGATGACATAAAGAAATATATGAGCCTGAAAAAACTCGTAAATGAGTGTCTTCCATACAAAGTCACGTAACATAAAAAACTGGTGACTTGACAAGACAAGTCGTTGTGCCACGCAATTAACCTGAATCATCAACTAAAAAGCACGAATGGGAAAAATGAATACAGGTGACATGCAAAGTAATGTTATTGCTAAACTTCTTCATACCTAAAATGTTTTGCCATAATATTCATTACATTTCTTCTTTTTTTCTTTCATCATAAGAAAAAAGTGTCATGATTAATGGAATTAGTACAGAAAAAGGTCACTGAGCATTTATGTAGCCCGTTAAATACTATTAAATATTTTTTATGCAGAGCGAAAGAAATACTTACACGCTATCCTCGAAACTCTATAGGCTCGACGGCGACACCACCCTACAAAAAATCTCCAAATCTTATTTTCATTTCATATTATTATTATCATCATGTACATTTCTGTACTTATACTTGTTCCTTTCGGGTAGCAAGCATTTAATGTGTACAAGTAATCCTATTAGTTTGTGATGACTCGTAACTCCTGTAAAAATCCAATGCAACATTTAAGGAGAGAGCAAGAGAAGGAGACGTGCCCTAATCGAATTTCATTATCTTAGCAAAGAAAAAACAATCAAACAGAAACAAAACATAGCCAAACACTAGCGAGTGAAGTAAGCAACATTTTATGAGCAGCATCAGCAGCAGCACTGGAGCAAGTAAAACAAAGAGGCTTACTGTTACTATTTCTTGGGCGCTATGACCCGAGCTCACTACATTAAAATCCTTTCTGTATGTGTACATTGGGTACATTATGCCACAACAACCTTCCTTGAGAAGATAGTGAGAAGAGGGAGAAAGAAAGGATGTATGTATGACAAGGCCGAATAAGAAACAAAACACAAAGCAAAGAGAAAGAACAAGAAGCGTATAAAGCACTGGTGATAGCAACAACAACTAGTTTTTTCCCCGGTCACCGGTGAAGTGTAAGTTTTTTTTGGGTTGCATCTTTTCCATAGATCGCCCATTCCCTTTTTTCTGTCTGTCTATCCGAATCAAGTAGTGGATAACATGTTTCTCCTATTTCTATAAGCATATTACACTCTTCTCGATAGACAGTGATGATGGTGTAACGTTTTTCCCTAATTTTTGCGGCATCTTCTCTCTTGGAAAAAGAGTGTACGCCGGTAATAATGCTCTCTCTCTCTCCCCAAGTAAATGACCGTCACCTACCACCACCATCGCCAAACAAAAAACATGTAAAAGCTCATGTTTTCTCTCCCGCTGCTGCTGATATAGTAGTCACGGCATATTTTGTGTGTCGAAACTACTATTTTTGGGTAATACATTTTACCTCCTTTTTCTTTTTTTCCCTAGTTTCCTCTGCTTACTTATTACATGTTACTTACACTTAAGTAATTATCCTAAAATCGCTTGATGTAATAGTAGTCTTACAACAAGGAGAAAAGGAAGAAAAGAAAGAAAAAAAAACGTTTTTTTTCTTTTGCTGCTTGCGCATTAGTTATTAGTGTTTTGTGGATGAGGGCGTAATGAGTCCTTTGCATGTCTTGCTATACTTCCGCTGCCGCCACTGCTCCACCAGCCTTCGTCTTTTTTCTTCGTTTTAGTTACTTATTACTTCACAGTCCACATAAGTTAAGCAAGAAGAAAGAAAGAAAGAAAATCAAAAAGACGACCATTTGCTTGCCTCTACATAATTTTCTTGGGTTTTTACTCTGTTTTTTTTCTTGCTTTGTTGTTATACGTGCCACACGTCTCCGCATGGGGGAATCATTAAAAGCATTCCTAATTATCAGATACATGCTCATTCTCTCTGCTTTTTTCATCCTTGTTTTGTGTGTTTTCACAATTTGTTGTGCAACTCTGAGCTGTTAATGTGACCTGAGCTCATGCTGCTGATGATGACGATAGTGGCTCTCTAATGTTTGTTGTGTAATAATCAGTAAAAAGGTGAAAACTCCAAAAATACTTAGCCAACATTTTTTCTTCGTGCTTTGCCGTTAACAGCACAACACACACACACCAAACAATAATCAACGTAAACCACTTGAACAAGAACAAGACAAGACGGTTTCTCTTCTGACTTATTCTATAACTCTATATAAAACAAGGTATAAGTGCTATACGTTGTTATCTAAAGACACGAACTTAAATATTTTCTGAGTAGGCATAATGGGATAAATGAATAAATATATTTGGGTGTGCTATTCTTTTCCAAAAGTAAAAGTTTTGCAGAGCAAGAGAAGCATGCAGGTTTTGTGTGTTTTCTTCCTCCACCGCCACTACCGCCATGCTCAACCCCAATTAACTTTTTCCTCTATGGGTTTGTTCATTTGGAACTATAGCATATATTATAGTAGATTTTTCCCCGGTAAAAAACAGCAGGGCCTCCCAATTAGTTTGAACAACAGCAGCAGCCTGACCAAGCCTTTCTATTTTATCCAAAGTCTCATTCGTTTGTTGTTTCCATTTCTCCTCTCCTCTTTCGTCGTTTTCTCTCTTTTACCTTTTAACTAACTTTTGGTTGTAGATTTTCTTCTTTTTATCTGTTTATGCATGTATATTGAACTTTTGCATGCAAGCTTTATGCTTTCAAGAGAAGTAGAGAGGCAGCAGTGTGAATTATAGGCAAACCATGAATTATACATTTGGCCATTAGATGATTGCAACATCTTCTCTGCTGCTGCTAATAACTGGCCCAAGGTCTGTGTGGCCAATCAGAGGACGCAAAGGAGGAGTAAAAAGGGCAAATGTATACATACATTAAAATTATATTATGTAGAGAAAATACATAATACAGTCCAGTCCATCCAGACACTCTTAGTTAATATAGACAAAATTAATAGCGCCTCTCTGCTTCTTAGTCTTCTTACAGTAAAAATTATTTTTAGAGTAAAGTTTAGGAAAATTAACTTCCATCAGAGTAGCACCAGCGGGTTCGCTATCACACTCGAGCTATTTTATTATGCTATTCTATTCTCCTCTCTACTTTTGCTGCGTTTGCAGAAAACTCTTGCAAATAGAAAAAAAACTAAAGGAGTTAGTGTTGGTGCTATACTATTTGCGTAAGAAAGGGAAAATGTTAAATGAGTTGAATAGGTAGTTTGCTGATACGTACAAACAACACAGCGAAAAGAAAATAAAGAATAGAAGAACCTCCTGTTTTAATGGGAAGAGCCCACCTTCCCACTTCCTCTTTGCTTATTAGTCAATGTAGCTTCTCGTTAACTTTTTACATGTTTTTTTTCTACTGCTACTTGTACAACATGTAATACACTGCTTGTGCTTCTCCTATACAATTGATTATGCTTGTGAATAGCTTCAAAAAGTCAAAGTGTAGTGTAAGCTGCGAGATGTGAGAGTGGTAGAGTAGCACTTACTTGATTTTTTCTTGTCTGCTAAAAATCTGAAACTACGTGAATCTGATCAAGATAGCTTGTGAGATTAGGGAAAAGTGATGATGATGATCACAGTATTTAAGTACGTATCCACATATTATGCAAAGAGAAAGGAAAGAATAATAGCCAGGTTACAAAATTACAAGGGAAAACTTAGATACAAGGCACAATGAAAAAAAAATCCAAGTGACGGTGGTAGTATAAGTGTTTAAGAGAGAAAGGTTTTTAGCTATAAAAAATACGAAGCAGAGAACAAGTTTTTAGTGAGAAAGGAGGATACCATCATCATCATCAAGCGTATCTTCATCATCATTATCATCATCATGCGAAACCTAGGATTCCAATTAGCAAGCACGCGTATTATCTCTCTGCTTCTTTCCAGTTTTTTTTACAAGACGAGACCAGAGTGTCTACCCTTCTTTCTCTGTTGCCTTGCTTCTCTTCTACTTTTGTGGCTGGATAAAAATTTATACTTGAACTAATCCTTGTGTAACTTTACTACTTTACTTCGCTCTCTCTCTGTAAGCTGGGCTTGATGAGAATGCTGCTGGTGGTGGTTCTAATTCTGGTTGCCTATTAAGCTCATCTAGCTCCTCTCTTTCTCGTCTTGATGATGATGGTGTGTTTTTCTCTTAATTTTTTTACATACTTACTTTACCAGAAGATTATACAATCTTAGTGGTATATATACAGTAGTTAGTAGCTTTCTGCTCATTTCATGTCTCATGGGAGAAAAAAAATGTATGCTCGAAATGAATCTCCCGTTCTTTTTTTTCAGACTCCAATCTAAAACCCAAGTTACTTTTTTTCTGTACGAATACACAGTACACTGAACACACTGAGTAGTAAAAATATGGGCCACAAGCGTTAATTTCCTTCTAGCCATATTGAATTACCAAGTGGTAAATCTGATGAGAAAAAAACTCTCATTTCTGCTTTACTTTTTTACTCCTCTAATTTTTTTTCGTTTCGCTAGTCTCCGGAATGAACAACTAAGCACGGGCTAAAAAAAAACTTAAGAAAAAGAGTTAGATGAAAAAAGCAAAGAGAGAGGAAGGAGATCCCACATTTAAGCTTGCTTGCATCCCACTCATTTACCTTTTTCGTTTTTTTTCTATTTGACTGTGTCGTGTGCCCTTTCACGTCATCCTATGCTCTGCTGCTTCCCATATTTCCATTGTTGGTAGGTATTACTGTCATTAAGACGTGGGTTACGACATATATTATACACATACAAAAGTACGCACTTATTATTATTCATTTTTTTCTTTTAGGGTGTTTGTTTCATTTTGTTGGATGTTCGTCGTCGCCGTTTTTCTTACGTAATCACAATCAGCAGCGGTGAAAAAGAAGCGAGACAAAAAATGTAAAGCAGTAGAATTAAGCATGGCACGGGTATATAATTTATTCTTTGGTATTTTTAAAGAGAGGAGTCTTCTTACAATTGCTCTTGTGGCGTTTTATTAAATGAGTGGGGTCGAAAGGGGAATTATGCTTCTAAGAAATGTACACGTAAATATATAAGTAACACTGCTACTGGTTTATAATACATATAACAACTGATTAGTATACAAAGGAGTTATTATTATATTACAAAAGTAATCGTCGCAACACATTAAGAAAAGATGCAGAACAAAAATAAATTTAGAGGACAGAACCGGTACGCGTCTCACTGACAATATGAGAGCGAAACTTCCCGGATTCCTTTTATCTTCATAATTTTATGGAAGAAAGCCTTCTTATTGTAGGACATTTAAGCAGATGAGCATTTGTTAAAGCAATTTAAAAATGTGGTGTTCACGGCCATCTGCTATTTAAGAAAAAGATACCGACAGTCAGGCAGGCAAAGTACCAAAGAATGTTTTGGATTAGAATCTTGAGCGTATTTATTACAGGAGGAGATGAGAACACAGAGGTCTTCTGTGTGTAAAAAATACGTATGAGCAATCAACTGATTGTGAGTTAAGCTGTGAGTGTGTACTATAATTGTATGCTTAAGTATTTGTGTAGATAATGTACGTATATAAGCGTGTAGTCTGTTGTAACGTAGCGTTAATATGTTGTGTATATGTTTGTGCCGGTGAATGAGTGAGAATGTTTTATGGTGTGTGGTGTTGGCTGGCTCCCGTTTGTCTTTTGTTGTGTCATTTTTGTTCATTGCCGTTGGCACCAAGCCCTACATGTTTTCTTCTGGAGTAACACAATACCCGGGACATTAAATCTCCTTAAAGAAGAACTAATGTGGCGTGATGATGATGGTGATGCTATTTGTTGATGATGCGCTTATTTTTTATGCTGAACAAATCGCAGGGATTTGGACCGGAAGTGTGAAATGTGCTATAACGTTTTTATGCCGCCGCCAATTAAAAACATTTCAATAAAACGAGCAAAGTAAAATAATTGATTTGTATCAACGACAGCACAAGAAAAATAATTTTAATTACTACCTGTTTTTATTTTATTGAAATAAATTGGCTTGAGAAAGTTGATATAGTTTACATTTGTCTGGACTTGTAAACAGTTCAACTTTTCCCCTCTAATCTTCCAGCTTTTCTGTGAACATTGGAAAACAAGCTGGGAATTAGGGAATTTATTCAATTAACTGCTCCAACTCTATGTAAGAACTTAAGACACTCATGCCGAACCAAAGTAAAGGAAAAAATAGCATATAAGATCGTTTATAGGTCGGTATACATGCACAGTTGAAGTTTTATATAGTGTTATCAGTTATCTTTATAATTGAACTTGAACATGTTTGTGTAGCATTCGAAGATTCTTATATTAAATCCCAAAGAATTTCTCTATTTTTTTCTTACACTCACTCTCACTCTCCCTATTTTTCTATTCACATCGCCACTGCTGCTTTCTTTGGTGGTCTTGAATCCACCAACAACACTTGTTCGCTTACTTCATGTTTGCGGTGATGATTCTTTTTCATTTACTATATACTAACTGCAACCACTTTCCTACATGCGTGTATTATATGCATGTATATGTAAGTGATCTGCTCTGCTTTCAGCTCATCGAAAAAAAAGGTTTGTTTTTAAGCGTAAGAGAATCGATCTGTAATGAAGTATCGAGGATTTTATAGGATTTGCTTTCTAGGTTTTCCATTAAAAGTGCACTGTTCATCTGAAAAGTTTTTGTAGGGTTACTTATAAGCTACATACATGCGTACTTGCTACTTTATTCCCTGTACTTTGTAATTATATGACCAAGCGTGCTCAGTACGAATATAAGATAAAGATCAAACCACTTCTTCTGCTGTTGTGAAAGGACACGAAATTGTGTTTAAATACTTGTTCAAGGACAAGTTTCTCAACCATTTCCACAATGTGTATCTTACCACTTTCATGGCTGGCCCTTTTTCTTTTCAATATTCAGTATTTTAACAAAATCAAAACGGTAAGGCTCGGATCTACTAGCTCAACAGTCACCACAATTTTTGGAAGTTGAAACGATGAAGTGTTTCTTATTGTCTTCTGGTTTACTGTACAGACTACTACTCATCCAAGTTGATTCAGCATTTTCAAGTGAGCACACAGCATATTTTAAATAATTTTATTCTCAGTCAGTGGATGTTGAAGTGTATAGCATACGATGCGGAGCACATTTCATTGTACAGGGCCTATCCTAACAGACATCAGCATAAGGAGCCAAATCAGAGAAGCTCTGTACTGGTAAGAATGAATCGATAGAGACAAGCTTGTATTGTCTTTTGTGTTCCTTTTCTCTCTGAACAGAAAGTGAGCTTCTCATCATTTTTTGTTGTCCCAAATTAATAGCAATGGATTGTAAGGGGGGCTCAATAGTTTTATATTTAAATATAAAAGTACATAGAAAAACTGTAACTTGTTTGTAAAATAAAAAAAGAGACGGAAAGAAAAGAAATGTGTATTCATTCGAAACATTTTTTTCCGGGTTGCTTACTCAACTTTGTCAATCTGCTTATATTTAAATGGTAAAAAATGCTGCTCAGTGTCTCATCAGGATTGACGATATAATTTTACAATGCTACTATACTTGTGCCCCAAACAAAAATAATCTTATTCCCCTTTTTTTATTCCATGCAGATTGTACGATGACTGGCTTTAGTAATAAAAAACCAGCATAGCAGCAGTGTGCATACAACAGTGGAAAAGGGACAACAAAGAACTCAAGTGAAAAAAATGGTAAGGGTGTAGGCAAGCATTTTTTCGGATGGTTGGTAGATTTTTTATATTAAAGTATTACAAATACAGAATATATAATTTCTGTTTATATAAAGACACAGGATATATCTACTAGACATGCATTGATTTAACATTGATATTCTTCAAATTCTGTCTGTCATACTGACTGACTGATTAATGAAAAAATATTGCAAACACCAACCCAACCTCCCCCAACATTACTCATTCATTTAATCTTCCTGCAACCTAAAGGATAACTGTTATAATTTGGATTTTGCGTGAATCATGGACCCATTTTGTTTCACGTATTCCTTTATAAAAATAATTGAAAAGTTTCATAATTACAATTGATCTAACATGAAATAAAAATAAAATCAAGATATAATAAAAAACGACATATGAAACTGAATTAGCGTAGAGCATAAAAATAACTTGAAATCGAGCATTACAGACAGTCTCATTCGACCGTTTTATAAAAATAATGTATCATTTTTAAAGCCTTATTACGTCTTAATGCTATAGATGACTTATTACATGTGCTCTCATTTTTAATGATCAACTTTAAGAACCAAATGGTACACAAAGTTAAAAATACCCTGGCTTTCCCAAATTACAATATTCCGCAATTCATATGTATTTATACCAGCATACTTGTATGTATAGTTATTTTCCCAATAGAATAAAAAAACCAAATCACTTGAAAAATAAGTAATTTGGCTTGATATTTAAAAAGCTTTTTAACCTTTTTTATTTAATAATAAAACGTTCTTTTAGAGTAGAAAAATGCTGTCGAGTACAGATTTATACTCGCAGAAGAGTCGCATTTGATTTTTTATCTCTTCTTCTCAAATTACTCACATACAACATTTTTAATGGCACACATGTACCTATATTTTAGTCAATTGATGATGAACAAGATAAGCGGAGAAACTAATTCAGTCAGTGTAGCATGTGTAGTGAACTAAAGACTAAATTTAAAGTGTAGCCAACTGTCATCGCATGAGAATCATTATCTCCCTAAAAACTGATCAACAGTAGCACAGACACATCTTTATTTTCATGAGGATGATCTTAATGATGATGATGAGGATGACGAAATTATGGTTGTTTGCATTCAAGCAAGAAAACGCCATTTTCGAGTACGCTCACTCACATTCACTCACTTTATCGTCATCATCATCTTCAAGAGAAATTGGAGCTGTGAGCCTGTGAGCTGCGCTCTGCTGCAGATGAAGTCGCAGTTAAAAAGGAAGTTGTTATTACTTGCTCAAATTAATGCTGATTATTATTATTTGTGAAACTTTGGTATGCAAATGGTTAAAAATATTTTTAAACACACAGCTCATTATATTTATTAGTGCAGAGTAGACATGTCTAAAATTGGATAGCGAAAAATTATTGAAAAAAGTATTTTTTCCACTTAAAAATATTGGAAGAGTTCTTGAGCTGAGCTTGTTGAAAAATTAAAAATCTTCTCGATTTTCAACATTCTTATCTTCTGCTTCTTCTAGAAAAAGTTGCTTGTGCACATAATTTTGGCAAGTTGAAGTGGCGGCGGTGATGGTGGGGGTATGTGAGCTTAGGCAGCGTGCCTGTGTAAACATTGAAAGGGAGGACGGACGACAAAAAAAGAAGTCTAAGCACACGAGCTTATTTAGTTATTGCATAATTTTTGGAGGATTTTAAAAATTATCGTTAACGAACTACGAAACGAATTTGACAAGAAAGTACATTTGAAACTAAATTGCTTGCTTGAGAGCATATACACCCTTTTTGCTGCTAGCCAAGAGTCGTAAGAATTATAAGCAAAAAGTGTGCAGATGTTTCTAGTTTCTAGCCTTCTCATATGCGCTATATTCTCTCACGCTCATTTTCATCAACATGATCATGATCATCATCAAAATGATGGTTGTTAAAGATGCGATCTAGTTTTTTAGTTAATTTTCAGCCAAGAAAACAGGAAGGAGTTAGAGAGAGATTACCTCATCCTTTTGGGGAAATGAGTGAGAGGATATGAGAAGCAACATTTTCGCATTCTCATCCCATTAATTTCTCTCTCAATCCGATTCAATAAGCACGTTCTCTCATAATCAGGAAGAGCACACGACAACACAACGCGCAGCAGATGAAGAAAAAAAGAAGGCTTTATAGATTTCATGAAGGATACCCGAGAAAAGTGTAAACAAGCTCACAGAGTTTAATATATGCTTGTTTCAAGCATCCACACATTTTCTTAATATTCCCCGAAAACCATCCTTTTTTCTTAGCGTTTTAACGAGGAAATGAAATGAGAAGGCGAAAAAGAGTAACAACTCCTTTGAATCATCATAAGTATAGTAATAACTGATGCTGCTACCGTTTCTACCTCAGCTGCTTAAGATTAAACACTCATTCTCCGCTGCTGATTTGACTTGTCTAAGCTTGTGCACATGTTACATAAGTTGGTGGAGTAGCTATTACACACATCCACGCGTGCTCATAATAAGACAAGACAGTAAAAAACGACATATTAAAAGTAGTTAAAAATTGTATAGCCAGCAGATAGATGAGTGGAAGCAAAAAGGATATTGTTATAAATAGAACAATTTTTGAAAGGAGGAAAAGTAGCATTTGCATATGTAAAAGAAGAGCAAAGAAAAAAGTCATTCAATTCAAACAGAAAGAAATACACAAGCAGAAAAAAATGACGATGGTTGCTTAACATAATGTCATGTTTGAACTGTGCTCTCTGTTCTGTGTTGCGTTGTTTGCTAAAACATAAAAAGAAAAACAAAAAAATCATACAAGCTTGTTTGAAAAAGAAAAAAAATCAATGACTTTATTATTACGAGCTGAGCGAAGAGTTTATTGAGTACACAAATTTTGTAACAGGAAAGTTTGACGATTGCTTAATTTCATTTTCCAAGACACAAGACAAGAAGACAAGTAAAACCGAGAAAAAAAAATATTTCAGAAGTTATGTACAAAAAAAAGTGTGAGGAAACTTGATCTAGACTGTGATATTTTTTGATGATGAAGATGACGCAAGTGTAATCATGGAATTATTATGGCTTGCTGCTCTGCCTAGTGCTGGTATTGCACATAATATTTATAAGAAAGAGAAACTAGCACCGCGTTGGTATACTTTATTTGCAATGTGACGAATGAATTGATGAAGAAAAATGGAAAAATAGTAAATTAGAAGAAGAAAAACACGCACGTGTGTTTATTCTTCCTGTCCCAAGTCCCAAAGCGACGGGCTTCTGACGTCTTGGCTGGTTCCTACGCGCAAAACTTTGCTGATTTCTTTTGCTCCATGTGTGATTGCTATCAGTGGTATGCTTTTATTATTATGAAAAGAGAATATTTACAGATATATGAACTGAATTGAATGGTTGAACAGTTGCTTAGAATTGAAGAAGAAGGAAAGATTCACTTAACTAATAAAGTAACCGTGTGTAAAGAAAAGAAGCTCTCGTATACGCGGATGAATGTGTGTGAGAAATGTTATTATTATTATTGTCTCAAGAGAAATTGGTTTACGATTTAGACTGGCTCGCAAAGATTTATTGCTCCCAAGCCCTCCACATTTTATTCAAGATCTTTTTGCCAAATTACTTGAGAAAATAAGTGGAGTTGGAGTCAGAGTCACAGTAGAGATAATGATAATTCTAATGCGCTGCATGACGTGTTTTTGGTTTTGGGTGTGTGTATGTTTGTGTTTAGTTTTAGCATTTTAACTTTTTCGTTATCGTGATCTTCGGTCTCTCTTTTCGGGGAAAACTTATGGCTAATGATAAGCATTTCATGTAATATTTATGATTCCAGTCAACCAAGATAATGCATTGGCTTAACTTTTATGTTATGTATGTGTGTGCACACTTGAAGCTAAAATTAAACAGCAATAAAAGTTTGAATATCTCAACGAACCTTCCCGGAAACCACTGCAATTTTCTAGATGTTTTGATTAAGCAATTTAGGTCCAATTTGAGAGACGACCTTTTCAATTTTTTGAAGTTTAAAAAATCTAGCAATTGTGCAAAAATATTGTCCGCTACAAGGTCAAGTATTCCGTTATCTCTTAGCATGAGCAGCACACTGAAGTTACATGACAGATACACATAATAATGAAATGGTCATCCATCATAAAACTTGGTTCAATGGGTTCACTGCGTAAAATTGCATTATATTGGATTGACTGCGAAATAAATCAAGGACAAACTTGCAGTTTTCTTCTTCACGTGGAATACATGCATTCCAGAAACAGAAACCAAGACGTTACCACAAACACATTTCTTATTGGTCATAAGAAAACATTAAAGCTATAAAGGGTCAGCGGAAGATGAAAATATAGTACCCCATTTTCTTTCTCTTGTTTAAGTATACCATTCAAACTGAACATAAGAGCAACAGTTCAGTTTCCTAGCATTGTAGCAGTGCACTTTTTTATGTTACAGTGCAGTGCATTGAACTGCCATTTCCGTGGTCTGTATCAGGTCGGTATAAATGTATATTATGTACATATGTGGTGGTGTCCGGTAAATTCGTAGAGTCCAATTCGCAGACCTATACTAATTCGTAGAGTCTCATACACATAAAAACCAACTCGCATGAAAGGACGATTCATAGAATGGTCAATTGTCAGAAGCGGTCGATTTATATAGTATTCCAATTCCTATACGAACCAATGCATAGAAAATGTATTCGCATAAATTATTTCTTTATGTTCAGGTCTTTTGTACAAAAATTTTTGTTTGGTTTTTTAAATATGTTGTACTGTTTACAACTAGTCCATGCTATTAAACAATAATTCCCATAAAAAGTTTAAAACCTGAACAATACTTCTGTCCAATTAACCTTTAAGCTTTTTTCTAAATTTCCAAATAATACCTTCATTGATATATGTGTATAACTTAATTATACGCTAAATGTTTTTTCCAAGGGTGTATACCTAAAATCTTCTATAGTTACGCTGCCATTAGACAGGTATGATCGCAACTCGCTCTGCGAAATATTTCTGGGAAAAGGGAAACAGTTGGTTGCAAGGGGAGTTCAATTTGCATCCCATGGTCTCCAAATAAAATATCCCTTTCACGATAGACGGACCATTTCAACGAATGCGTACCCTCGCCAGAAGCATGAATCATTATGCATTCGTTAATTGTACTATATGTAGGCATAGTTATGTTGTTTTAAACTGTTTCCCTTTTCCCAGAAATATTTCGCAGAGCGAGTTGCGATCATACCTGTCTAATGGCAGCGTAACTATAGAAGATTTTAGGTATACACCCTTGGTTTTTTCTAGAAATAAAATTGACTAATTTAAATGATCGTACACTTCTTGTGAAGGTAATAAATAAAGATGATTCCATTTTAAATTACTTTTGTAACAGATAGAGAGAGAGACCTTGTGCGAACTGCCCAAGAAATGAGTGGTGAAGTTTATCTGTAGATACTAAGGCGTTTTTTAAAATTATGCGAACGAAACTATGTTAATTGTGACACTATGCAAATAGGTTTTTATGCAGAAAAGTCCCTGTGAATAGGTTTTATGTGACTACGCTATATGCGAATAGGTGCAGTATACGAGCTGGTTGTATGTGTATGAGACGAGTGCGGGTTAGGTCGTATGCGAATCAACTTTCTGTGTATAAGCCTAGAATCATATGTGGTAGATTGAATGTTGTCGGTGCATGGACTGATCCTGATCCCAGAAAAAAAGGAAATATTCTTGGGTTTCTTTTCTGTTTGTGTTCAGTCGACGACTGCGACTTTGGCTCTGCTAAACTACTGACCACTATCAACCCAATAAATGATATAGTTATATTCCTTGTGAGTATCAACAACCGACCAAAGTACATAGCAGTTTGTAAGAAAAACACAAATACATACATCCATAAAACATGTGAAAATCTCGTTTTTCTTTCTCTATTGCCCTTTTTATCTCCTCAACTCAATATTATGGTCTTGTGACTTACTGCGAAAAGAACAGAATATATAGATGGTCATATGTAACATCAATAACATCAGCTGGACCCTTTTTCAAGTTGTCTACGGCGGAAAAGTGAATAAAAGTTGTACAAGAGGGGATACAGACAGATTGCATCATGTGTGTATCTTACATAAGTGTGTAAGTTATACGTACACATGAGTGTATTATGCTTGTGCCCATTCGTAATGCAATTCTCTGACTGTGTTACGATAAAGTGGACTTGTACCAAAATCCTTTGGCATTTTATGTTCAGTTCAAACCATATAGTGTAGGCTCATTGTAGTGAAAGTTATAGAAAAACTGTTCTATTGCTACTTCTTTTCCTAACCCATCCCATTCAAAGAAAAATAAGAGCAACTATGTCCGAGTTCTTTCTTGCTTGCTTTGTGGTTTAGTTACCTACCGCAAATAAAACACACACAAGTGGCCCCTTCTCTTTTTTTCGATGTGGCTTTCAACCTTTTTATTTCTCGACTACGGCCAGTTTAATGGTGGATAGTGGATGGTGAGTAGTGTCAATATGATATGTTTGCTAAAACTTGTACAAAGGTGGATTTATACGGGTTTATTCTGCAAAGGACAAGGACATTGCCTTATGTACTTTTTACGCACAAATAGTATTATCTCTTTCGTATCATAGCTTTGTGATGCACTTTATCAGTCGTTTTCAAATGAGATTAAGTATAGTAAACGAAAAGTGTATTGGTCTATTGAGTGTAGTGTAATATAAATAGCAACACAAAGTACCATATCAAATACATATATTTGATACTTACAAAACATGTCCTTTGATCCCCCACTTATGTTATTTATACGTATATTTAATTTTACTGCTTATACAAAAAAAGACCGGGTATTGACCGTCCATCAACCCGATTCTCAGAAGAAGAAAAAACAGATTTATTTTCTAGATATATTTGATCCAGTGCTTGCAACACATATGAGTATCAGATGTGATAGTGATAATAATAATAAAACATCACAGCTTTAATTAGATTTTCAGAACATGGAACGGCAATAATTAATGTTTGTTTTTTCTCTCTTTCGCTCATTTTTCTGTAATATGACGTGATATTTGGGGATAGATATTTTTATTATCGTTGCTGCTTTTACCAATACACTTTTTCTTTGTGCCGTCCTTCTCTTTAATAAACACTGTTAATAACCAGCGAAAAAACCGAATGTCTCATTCACTGTCCAGCCGTTAATCAAACCAACTCAAGAATCGGGAGTAAAATGACAAAAAAATAAAACTGACAGTGAGATAGATAGAAAGATATAAAGGTTATATACATGCACACGTACTGGTAAAACGTAGAAACATCCATTTATCCTGTATTCTTTTATTATGGCTCAAATAGACGTCACGGTCACAAAATGCAGCTCGTTTCTCGCTTGCCGAGCTCGAGTCCTTCCTATTTTTCTTCACTTTTCTCATTTAGTTAGTTAGTTAGCGATGATGTGTGTGTAAGCTTTTTGTGCTTTTATCAAGTCATAATTGGTCCATGTATGAGTAATTTAATATCATATTATCTTTTATATCGATATATACATGTAGGCACATATACTATATATGTATATAATGTCCACTACTCTTCGCCATCACCAACTTTTACCAATCAACAAGAAAGAGGAGAAAATGAAAACCATACATCGTGGTGTGTCCTCGTTGTCGTCATCATCATCAGAAAACAACATCAAGCAAAACATAGAAATAGATAAAAGCATACACACACGAACAGGCTCTTAGTTTTTTCCATAGTATATCAGTATATGATATAACTTATCATCATCACTTGATGAACTAATATCCTTTATTTTTTCCAACTAGCTGCTCCTTCGTCTTCTTCTTCTTGTTAATGACTAATGGAAAATGGCAAAAATTCTATTACACACACAACTATGTATAACTATCATGATATATGTACATACTCTATGCCTCTGGTAACTTTTAAGGTTTCTCTTTAATATATATAGATGTAAGTAGTACTCAACGCCCTTGTTTCTCTTCTTCTGGCTTCCTCGTCATCGGCCTTCTTTCCTCATTTTATTTTTATTTTCCAACTCTCTCTCAACTTGCTTATCTTCATTAGCGCAAACACTAGTCATACATATTGTGAAAGAAAATGTGTGTATTGTGTATACCTAACGGAAAAATTCATCGGCATAATTTATGATATTCTGTTTTTGCTTCTGCCGTTGTTCATATAATATCATCATCACAAGAAAAGCTTTGGCTCCTCCTAAAACTCATAATAAGATGAGAAGAGAGAGAAAAGAAGTAAAAAGATAGCCATGTAAGTGAGGATGCCGAGGAGGAGAGAACAAAAAAGTACTAATAATAAAGTATTATATTGTACATTTACTGTACATTGTACACATATAATACTTACATGCATGTGTGTTGTTATATTGATTCGCCTACGCTTCATTTTCAGCTTTTGCCAAACAGGGCAATCCAGAGAAGAGAAAATGCATATATAAAAAGAAAACTTGCTGCTTGGTGTAATAGTGTGTATTTTGGTGCTATTTCCCGACAAAAAGAGAAAGGGAGAATTCATTAAAACGAACAATGCAATATGAAGAGAAGATGATGATGAGGATGATGCCTTTTAATAGTTTGTACTCCCTCAAACACACACACACACACGCCGAGTCATATACATATAATGAAAGTTAAGTAGTAATGTCGATTATTATGACTAAGATGTGAGATGACTACTACCTTTTTTCTTTTTCTACTAAATATAGCTAGAAGCCATCATCAAACATGAGCATAACTTTTTTTGGGAGAAAGAAAAAGTGGTAGAGATGAGAAGAAGAAAAGAAAAGCTTTGCTTTTTATTCTTCTTCTTATTTTTTTCGCCCTTACTCACTCTCACTCACTCACAGTTTCTCTCTCTCTCTCTGATAAGTTTGGCACCAAATAAATACTTACGACAAGCGAAGTCAAGACGCGGCAGGAGCGGATGGTCAGAACTAAAGTTAATGTGACTGAACAGCAAGTGTATAAGGTGTATATTGTATGTGAGCGTAAGTATAAATATTAAGAATATTACACTAGCAGGACGGGATGGGACTAGACAAAATATATAAATAAAGTAATATTAATACACGCTCATTTCTTAAGACTCTCCAAACGAGAGAGAATAGAAGGAAGGAGGAGAAAATGAACAAAAAAGTGAAAGCAAAAATGCTCATATCCTTTTTACTTGTCTACACGCCGCCGCGTCGTTTGCTTGCGTTGTTCATCTACTAAAAAAAGTTAATGAATAAAGCTTCCAGGGAAGAGGAGTCATCATCATCATCATTGCCGATGAGAAAGTAGAAGTGATGAGAGTCATCAAAAAGAGCTCATTTCTGCTGCTTCTGGCTTTTCTGCTGTCGATGAAGATGATGATGATTTTTCCCTGGTGATGATGAGGATTCTTTCGTTTAGCCGCTAGACTACTACTTACATGCCGGTATCAGGTTCTGGTATGCTACAGAGATGCTATGCATGTCCAGAGGTGTACGGTCATTAAATGGGATATATATTAACAAGAGGAGTGAGTGAAGAGAGGGGGAAAGTTGTGAAAAAGATGGCTTATAACCTCGAGCTATATTATTAGATGACCGGAGATGGAAATGCAGAAAAATAAAGATAATGGTGGTGGTCAGTCATTTCAGCTTTGTACAAGAATTTTCAGCTTAGTCCGACATTGAGTAAAATGCAGAGATGTATGTAATGACCATATTTTTTTAAAGCAGAAAATTCAAGAAGTATCGTGCATAGTAGAATACACCAGACAACGGTGGTTTTTTAGCTGTAAGACTACACATATTCGAAATTATTCATGTAGTTTTAGAGTTATTATGCCAGGGTTAGACTTAAATTTCATTTGTGAAAAGTCCAATTTTATGTCAGGAATGCAATGCGCGATTCAAAACATTGTTAAATTTGAAAGCATTTATGATTATACGGAGTGGCGTAACTCAATTTTCGTTAATTTTCCTAAATCACTTTATTTCGTTAATTTTTATTGTCCCAGTTTCAGTAAAATAGGTACCATTAATTATCCCATGAATAACTTGAGCATATTATCCCCTTCCGAAATAAAAATTGTGCCTCTTTAGCTGAAGTTTTTTTTATTAATTTTTAACCCTCGGTGATTCACGACTGTAAAAAATGCTGTTATACTATGCATATCACTTCGTATTGTTTGTATATGATGTACTCTTTTTTATCGTGCTTTTGTTTTTATTTCTACCGTAATATCCCCAAAGGAAAACCAAAACCTAGATAAAATGTCATGAAGCGCTTGCCTCAACTCGTTGCGAGCTAATTCATTATTGCAATCACCGAAAAAGCAGCTCACATGGAGAACATGCAGAAAAAGCAACATTAAACAAAACAGGGGCAATAAATGGTAGCAACCAGAATAATAATTATTATGAGCATGCTTGCAAGAGAAATGTTTCGCGTGACCGATTATAACCACACAACACTCATTGCACTCATTCCACAATATATGATATGAGGACATATGCAACTAAAGTATTACCTAACTCTCCAAAAAAACGCGGAAAAATATGGCTGATCGACACCAAAATATATTTGATACACACGTAAGAAGAATCAAAGTCATTAAATTGTTCATTCGGTGTCCTGTACACAAATACATGCACATACCATGCCTCATTCATTTCCATTTTCTAGAAAAAATGTTTCGTTTATTTCTATGAACTTACTTCACGTAACAAAATAATAAAAATAACATATTATATTAAACATATCAGCAGACAGACCCGGCACCACCGAAAAAAGAGGAAACCAACCCATTAGATTTACTACCGTTTTGTAAAAGTATGAAGAGTTGCGAGCCGCTGATGATGATTACAGTTGATGGTGACGACCATCGCTATACAGAATGAAGTACAATGCATGTTCTCTACTGACATGAAAGCTACGAAGAACGACATGGCTTTGTAAAGTTTCTCATGCGCTGCTCCCTTTTCCCCAAAAAATGTTTCCATTGTTCTTATTCCAGAATTCTATGCTTTTATTATATTGTTAGCCTAATTAAATTCAATATTTTTTTGCATTGCATTACTTACTACGCTCACTAAAGTATCACAAGGACATGAAATTCACATGTGTACGTAGTAATGTAATAGTAATACATGTATGTATATTGAGGACAATTTGAATGAGAGGAGGAAATTATCGCCGAATGATTGATTTCGATTTCTAGCAAGCAGTGAAGAGAAAAGCAACCCTGCTGAATAATTGATGGGAACCGATAGATTGATTGGAATTGCATGATTTCCACTGAGCATTATAATGAATGATATGAACAAAGACAAAATTGTTAACAGACAGAACGGTGTATTGGATATGCGTATATATATACCCTTTTTACCTCCCTATTTTTTGTCCACTGTCTCCTCTGCTGCAACGACAGCACGTATTGGGATTTATGACTACTTGCATAACAAATGTTAATGTGTGTAACGTACAATGAACATTGTGATTGCAAGCCATTAACTAACTCTCTTTGCTTATAAACCGCTGCACCACACACACACATACCAGAATATTTTTTGCTTGCTTA
>JAQFZH010001048.1:0-24687 GCA_034695485.1 Entomobrya nivalis
GTTTATTCAGGTTTTAAATCTGGAAGTATCAGTCGACGAACAAAGGGGACTTATAGAAAAATTGACAGATGAAGTAGAATCCTTGAAAGATGTTATTTCAGGGCATGCGGATGCATACGGGGATTTAGAGGAATTTGGTAAAATGATGAATTATAGATTGCTTAGCAACAAGTGAATTTAAGTGTTTAAGAGAAAATAATCTCAAATTGCTGGTTTTTAGCAACCGGCGATACAAATATATTTGCGGAATCTCGTAAGTTTCTTGAAATTTCTCTTCAAAACTATCAACTCGGCAATTCAGTTATTCTTACTTTGCTGTTTGATTAGATGAATCTTGTGGAGGTGTATTAGTTGGTCAATCAGGTTCAATTACATTCACCAGTGATGCCCTAAAGAATACTCAGCCACATCCAACAAGTTGCACGTGGACTGTCCGAGCAAATAATCGAAGGACAATCAAAGTTGCATTGCAGCCTTCCAACAGTTCCAGATCATCGTCAAAATTGGACGCATATGTGGTGGAACTTAAGTGGAAAAAAGATGCAAAGAATGACACAATCTTTAGTAATGAGGATTTGAAAACTAAGATAACCAAGTAATAGTTTTTATGAATACATATTAATCACGGAATAGGGTTGGTTGTAGGATTATATTGTATTAATTAAACGTTTACTTTAGACTTGAAAAAGAGGCGCACACTTTTACTGGTCCCGTAATATTTGTTGTCTACCCATTACCGGCTCAGAAAGATGCAAGCTCCCAGATTGATCTGCGACTTCATTACGAAGGATTCGACAAGTTGGTTGAGAAAACGACATTATTTGCACACGAAAACTTACAAGGCGACTCAGGCGATTTTAATGACAGCCATCTTGACTTAACAAGTCATACTCAAATGCAGCGTCATAGTTATTTTTCGGCTCCAACATATTCAATGGTCTACACTTCCCTCGTTATTTCAAACTTTTCAACAAAAGTTCACTTGCAAGCTGTTTTAGAAAACGGGAGAGAAATATGTGGCCAACAGGATATTTCTTTTCTAGTTATTACAGATGTATTGGAAACGGATGTAACAATTACAAAGTAAGCAGATAAATAAACGTGCAATCTGTTTAATCAAGGTAAATTCTTATTTTGCTTTCTTATTTTGCTATATAACATTCGATATCACAAGTTGCTGCGAGACAAGCTGTGCTGGAAAAAACTCACTAGTCAACTATGATAGTCCATTTATAATTATAATAAGGAGAAGACTGAGTGAAGATTTCAAATTTAACTTAAGATGGGAAGCAGGTATACTTTTTGAACATTTAAACTAAATCATTTACTGGTCTCTCGTTTGACTTATTTTAAATATATTTACAGATATTCTCTACCCATCAAGTTCAAGTTCAAATGAAGGTAACTAAAGTTTAAATAAAAATGTTATTATATAATTATTTAATACAATAATTTTGAATACAATTTTTTTCTTTGAAGAATGTGGAGAAATTCTTGGAGGCACCAGTGGCACACTTCGTTATAAATCTGGTATGAACTATAAAAGTGGAGAAAGGTGTATCTGGGTGATCTCTCCCCAACCTAGTGTTCGACAATCGATTGTCCTTGCGATAAATTCAAACGGTGTTGATGATGCTTATGACAACCTGTACATGATGGAGCTTGTTGGTGTCAATGGAACAGCTTCGGCAAATGGGCCAAGGATAACTAAGCTGCCTCGCGGGGGTGGAACGTATTATGCTTATAGCCGGGAGGTTTACATAGTCTTCTTCTCAACTTACTTTGCAGCAGGAAAAGGCTTCTCCATAAATTGGAGATGTAATGGGGACAAAGTGAAAGACTCTAGTGACGTCACAACAAGATTTACAATACTCAAGGCTGAAGAAGGTGTCATGGCGAGTTCTTCAGAGAGACCATATCTTTTCAATGAATTACATCAGGTTTTTTTGTTGACTCCTTCGTTGTCCAGCAGTCTAAAATATAAAAATGAATTGAATATAAACCAGACACAATCGTTGCAGAATTCAGGGTGTCTTGGTAATGAAACTAGTGTTTATGCAGCTGTAGATGGAGTTATTACTAAATCGAATTTAACCGGGTAATATAAAAAAATTATACAAACACGTTTTTAGAAACTAACCCTAAATACGGCAAATAAGTTATATTTACGTTATATTTATTTATAGAGTATGCAGTTTAGATAATAAAGCAAGTAGTTTGGCTCTTGAAAATGATGGTATGGCAGTTATAGTTGTGGCACGTGATTCTGCTGACGATTCCCAAACAACATTGAACTATTCATGGCGTGATATAGATGAACTTGGTAATATTGCACGTTTAAATGTTTACTGATTTTATGAAATTCAATGAAGTTTTTTTTTAATTTGTTGTTTTGTTAAATAGGAATCAATTCTTACTCGACCATTGAAGGCAAGCTATAAAATATACAAAGTACATTTTAAATTTTAAGCAAATTTACTGATGAATAAATTTGTAGATAATAAATGTGGAGGGGTTATCAACAAAAACCAAGGTGTACTGAAATACAAAATCATGCAAAATATTCAAAGCACTGAGCGTTGCATATGGCTGTTGCATACTGCCAATCACAATAGAATCACGCTGAAACTTCTCCGGGATGGTCTTGATCACATTTGGGTGACTAAGGTCGATCCAAATAGTGGAAAGTTGTTAAATGATACATCAGTAATCAAGTGAGATTTTTATTCTTATTTATGCACATTAATGCACATGCAATCTTATTTATGCACATGCATAAATTTTATGCTTGTGATTGTCATGTTTGTACATTTATACTTTTTTTAAATCGATGTTTATTTTGGAATTTTCAGCCGACAAAATCGCGTACGAATATATAAGGAATCAATGCTTGTGCTAGTATTTCAAGCTCAATCCCATAGCAACCAAAGACATGGTTTTGCTATAATGTTTAGTGGAGATGGTGAACGAAAGATAGATTCAGAATCAGAATATGCATATCAATTGCAACATCTACGCGAGCCATTTGGTGCATTACAGTATCCTAGTCTAGAATGGGAGAAAGTGAATCCTAGGCTAAAAAATATTTTCATTGCTGCTTATACACTCGACCAAAAATATAACGTTGATCCTCGAACCATGCAAACAAAATTAAGTTGGATCCCGAGTTCCTTTAAAAAGCATAACAACACTGATTGGTGCCATTATAAAGCGGCTACGTTTTACACCGTCGGTATAAATAAGCGGTGGTTGCAAAGTGATAATATTAGAAATGATAACAACACAGAACCATGCACAGACGCAGACGATATTACGGCGAAGACAGACAATACTCTTACGCTTCCTGATACAGCATTTCTTATGATTTACAAACATTCTGCTGTCAAAATGGAAGAACAGAAGGACTTGGTGCCGGAAATCGGATTTAGTTATAAAACGGGTGAGTAAGTTGGTTGACTAGAAATTCGAATTTTAGTCAAACGGGTTCTTTTTTAATATTTAATAGCTGCTGGCTGTGGTGGCGTTGTTAAGGCAGACGCCGGCGTAATCAGTTACAAGGAGAATGGTAGGTACTTTAATCTCGAGGAATGCATTTGGCTAGTGCATGCGCCCAAAGCCAATAAAATCGGGCTACAACTTGAAAAAAGCTCCTTTGAAGATTGCTGTGACTGGTTGACTGTTCTCAAAATTAATTCAGTCACTGGTAATCCTGAACAACAGGCTGTTATGAAGTACGCTAATGAAAGATAAAAAAATTGTACTGTTGACTGAATTCGTTTTTTAACGTTTCCTTTAAAAATATTTTAGATATAATAGAAACATTACTGTGGATGGACCAATGCTAATTATTATATTCGATTCAGATGGCAGTAAGGTAGGCAATGGATTTCGTTTAACATTTAGAACAGTGGCGGAAACTCCTGAACCTTTCACCACAACATTCAATTTGGTACAAAGAAGCCAGCCAAGACTAAAGGAAACATTTATTTTAAATACAAAATCCAACGAAATTACGATTCTTGCATATAGTCCGGAACTACTAACAGAAAATAATAATCGTGGAATTCCTCAAGTTACATTGCAAACATTTCGACCTGAAGTTGATGAAAATTGCTCGTCCGATAATGTAACCATTTATCAGGTGTATCGTGGATTGCAGGTTGCCGCATCATATACAGCTATAAATGTACTTAAAAATGATGGTCTAAGCAAGCTATCAAAAGAGATCCAAAATGGCACATGTTCAATGTTGGAGAGCAGCAACTTTAGCTTGTGTCAAAATAGCATTTTAAATTGTAGTGATACTCCAAATAGTAATGTTATTCCAACAGGTAACAATGGTTTCGTGATTGTGTCCAGGGGTGCTAACTCCGCTGGAAATGTACACAATCGAGGACTTGCTTTGAATGTAGATGTGACAAACTGAATTTAATTTACATGACAATTCTGATTGAAATTGGTATTTCGTTTAAAGTAAATTTTTGAAACATCAGCAGCATAATTTGTCGCAAATTTGTAGAAAAATTATACTTTCTATTCTAACTTTAAAATAAAAATGCCATTATTAAAACCGATAATCTTTCATATTTTTGTTGACTGGCTAAAAAAAAATTTTGCTTCTAATATTTTTGAATGAATTTTTCAGGCAAACATGTACCTTTGTTCTCTAGCATAATTAGGCAATAAACTACGTGGTTTATTGCGTTCACAAGGAAACCACAACTTGGAAATCTTAGAATTAAAATTGTTGTCCATTCATTACATGACGCTGGACAAAATATAAAGTAGAGGAACAAAACTGCTAAAAACTGTTTTGGTTTGAGATGTTCAAGTTTATAAGGTTGCCAAAAGAAAAGAAATATGGAACATGAAAGCAGCGAAAACCTATCTTCTTTCAAACCAGAAGAAAAGTTTCTTCAGTCATTTTGTCATCTTGTCGATTTCCCAAAGAATGGAATATCTTGTTCCATTATTGATCCCCAGAGGTGCGTTCAATGCCCCATTCGAGGAGCCTACTTTACTGGGGAAACCATTGACAACTATCAATCATGGGCTTTAATGTACTACTATATGACTGGGGTTATTACAGTACTAATCTCAACTATCGGAATAGTTAGTAATATCTTAATTGTAAAAGTGTTTCTGCGAATAAATAAAAAGGAGACACAACAGAGGTCGTTTGACTTTTTACTCGTGGTTCTTGCTTGTTTCGACTTATTTTGTAGTATTATGTCGATCATAACGGCTACTGGATTTATGTCATATTTTGGTACGTGCGTTGAAAATACTAAAATAAAATGCTTTTTAATTAAATATTTATAACATTTTATTCGTGATTACAGGAAACTGGACCGGAAGAGGAATCGTCTCGATATACTGGTGTTTTGTGTCATTATACACTTTAGGCTTTGGTCGCTCAGTCTCCACTTATATCACCATTTTAATCACAATCGAACGTTTTCTAATGATAACATTTCCACTAAGATCAAGCGCTTGGCTGACACAACGGAAAACCAGTTTGATGGCTTTAGGAACATTTCTTCTTGCTGTTTTAATAAATTACCCAAGATTTGCAAGTTGGCGTGTCGAGAAAAACGATTGGAAAGATTTGGAAAATTTTCGAGAGCTAGAATACGTTGTTCGACCGACAGCAGAAGGGAAATTTTGGTATCAAAAGTTGCATGCAATTCATAATGATATTGATTTCTGGATGCCACTTCCAACTCTGTTGTTTTTCAATTTGATATCTTTTATAAAAGTAAGATGGACAGAGATACAAGCTTAACAAGGTAGTATTGAACAGCAATTAAAGGGTACTTATCGCACGTTTCTATTACATTAGGTACGCCAGTTGTCGAAACGTCGACAGGAAATGAATATGAAACAAAAAAGGGATATTCGAGCGGTTCGCATGTTTCTTCCCATTGTGTTGGCATACTTTGTCACTAATATTGAGCCCATGGTCATGATTTTCGTCATCGTGCTGCACCGGATATCATACAGGGAACTTTACATGTTCATGTTTCTTGCGATTGCGGTAAACTCTGTGGTAAATTTGCCAATATATTACTTGAGAAACTTGCCTTTCAAAGAAGGGGTCAACTTGGAATTTGAAGAATTGATGATAAAACTGGGACTGAGAAAAAGGGAACACGTGGATAAATTCCAACAAGATGGAGACAAAAATGAGGAAATAGGAATCGGCACGAGTGACAGTGGTTTTGAAGCAGGTTGTGAGGTAACTAATGGTGACAGTAATGAGGTAATCGTTTCATGTAGCTCGAGTGAGTCATAAATAGGAATATAAGTATAAAAAAATTAAATTATATTTAATATTTCGTTGCAAATTTATAAACATCTGAAACAATTATGGTAATGGTAAACAAACTGATCGTACTTATGTATTTATAAAACCGAGAAGTGTCAATTTATTTTGTGCTTGATTTCATGAAAAATTAATTATCTCTTATGAAGTTAAAGTTGTTTACAATTAATGTAGTCTTCTTGTTTCATTCATATAATTCGCCATATTTTCAGACATGTTCGGTATATGTGAGATCCTCAATAAATGCTATCAGATAATTAATTGTTAAATGATTTTTTTAGAAGGCGCTAACATTTCCGCATCGCTCTCTTGATCATGCTCCGCCGAATATTGAGCATTTTCAAAAATATTATTCGTGCGACAGTCTATTTAATTTGCACACTAAATTGCAGTTCTCTTATTGATTTTTGATGCAAGAAAATTTTGGTCACGTGCGCGCATAAAGATGAAAAATGACAAGACACAAGACAAAACGCTTCCCATTGCACGTTAGCTTTTGCGCAGAAACAAAGGCCATACAAACAATACATTACCGTTCTTCTTCGGCCTGCCTGCCGTCCTACGTTTCCTTTGTCTTGTTTACATTTACCATTTACAGAGTACGTATGATAGCGTCACAAGTTATATTTCATAGACCAAAACAAGCAATTGATTTTAAATTTGTGTATTAAATTTTTGTTCTAATTTGATTAAAATGTCTGCCAACGGGAAGGGGAAGTGTTTTCGAAAACATGACCAAAGATCAGCTGCGGATGAAGATGTGGCGAAGTTTTGGGAAGCTGGTGATGTGGAGTCCACTGGAATTTTTCCAGAGGAGGTAAATTAATTAGTATATTTTTAATGATTGTTGCTTTATTAATTATTTATAGGAAAGCTCATTAACGTCTTTCTTTACATTCTGCTGCTTTTAAAATAGGTTTGGTACGCGATTTTGGGATATCTCGAGCACTCCCAAGACATTGTGAACGTTCTCCGGGCTTCCCCAAAGTTGGATAAAGCATTTCAGAGGAAGAAGCCTTTCTGGCTTTTTGATCAGGTGAAAATTTAAAAGATAAGTTTCGTATTTATTATAGCAAGGTGCCATTTAAAGTTAAATGTTAATGTTTTTTTAATTAAATAGGTACTTCCTCATCTGATGACTAAACAATTTGTAGTAAAAACCCAGGTGAATATTTCTTCAATTTGCAAACAAATTACATTCATGCATGGATCAATTAATAACAAATTTGGGAATCTGTTTTATTTTAATCTACTTAGCAAGACTGCATGGAAATTACATTTTCTCACAAGAAGGGGTGGATTCAGTGTCCTGAATTGCTTAAGCTTCGACTTGTCTCCAAACGATGGAAAAAAGCTGTGGAAAGATCATTGGAATCCAATACTGATCTTGATCTTCATCTTCCACATTTGCTGCTACCTTATCGACCAGAACAATTGGATGATATGAATGTTCCCAACATTCAAAATACGCTCAGATTGCTTCCCATCAGTCGAAAAATTCGAAAATTGTCGCTGAGTTCCCTTTCGAGTCATTTGGAAATAAATGTTATCGATTTAGTAGAAACACTAGCTGATTTTCAATTTGAAACAGTTAATTTAGAAGGGCTGTTGTTAAAAGAAAATTCAATCGCAGTTACACTTGCACCTGAAATGCCGGTAAAACTGGCGGAAACCATTACTTGTCTTTATTTCTGGGATAATGATAGACTGACCTATGAGTTTTTGTGGTGGTTACCAAATCTCCGGTTTTTAAGTGTTCGTTTTTGTAAAGAAGCAGCAATAAGTGCGTATTGCCGGACTAAGATGGAAGAAAACACTCAAGATCCGCCTTTAGAAAATAGGTTAAGGAGATACTGTCTTAAGGCTTACGACAAAACTTTGGTGATTCCAGAGGTTTATTCTATTTGGGAAGAGTTTCCAAATTTGGAAGTGTTAAGGGGATCTGTGGAAGTTGGGAAGGATTCAATTGTTTTGGGGGTTAAGTATGTGAGGGAACGTGGGAATAAGGCTTTATTTGGATGGAGATCAGATGCAAACGAGGAGGATAATAAATGGTTCGAAAGAATTAAGATCGCTTAGGTGGGTGTTAGGAATGTGGGGCTGAGTTTAAGAAGATCGGTAGATTAACTGCACAGTTAATTTTCTATAGTACTTACTCTGTATTCAGATTTTAACAATTAATAATTTTTGTTTTTAAATAAATGCTATGTATGTCACATGTCATTTTACTAACTCTTCGTCCACGTATTACGTTTATTTTGAGAATTTAGTCAATAATATTTTTAAATATGTTTTATACAAACTTAATTAAGTATTTGACCCACTGGTCATAACCATTCCTCTATTAGTCAAATTTCCAGTAGAGTTCACACTCTTATAAACAAACAAAAACGACGTGGTGTTCATAGTTAACACATTACTTTCCGGAGCATCACTGCAATCTAACATGCTAGAATCGCAATTACTTAAACTGTTATTTTCCAACGGAGAACAAGTTCCATTTCTCATCTCGTCTCTAAGCAAATCTATAGCTTCGCCTGTCAGTACATCTGAAACTGTATACGACTTTGCAGCCACCAACCCTCTTTCCCTTCCATAAACATCATAAACCGTTAAAGTATCAGAGTTACAGTGTTCATCAACATCCGGTCTGAGTACTTCAAGTGTCAATTTAGTTCCTCCCAAATTTTGTCGAATTAGTTCCGGACTATAGGCACCAATCACCATTTCGGTAGACTCAACCTTGAAAATAAACTGCGCTTCAAGTTTTGGCTGGTTTCTGTGTTCCAGATGGAATGTGTAGGGCCAAGCCTCAGTGATATTTTCTTCTGTGGTGAAAGTTAACCGAAAACCGGCCCCAGTGACGGAGGAGTCCGTAGTGAACACTATTATAGCTATTGGTCCATCCACAAGAGCACTTCTATTGGCTTGACTACAAAAAAATCACCGACAAACCAATAAATTCACTATGCCCCAAATATTTCATACAAAATTTATAGAACAGCTTAGCTTACGAAATTATGCCAGTTTGTTCAGGAGACCCCGTTTCCAGATCAATTTTATGGACTACCAAAATATCACAACATTCCTCAAACCCGCTTCTCTCCAATCTTAACCTAATTTTTTGAGCTTGAGGTGCGTGCACCAGCCAAACGCATTTTTCACTGTTGGAATACTTGCCATCTTCCTTGTAGCTGATTTTTCCAGAGTCACCAATCACAACGCCCCCGCATCCAGCACCTAAAAGTTTAATCAATTAAGTTCAGTTCTCATGTCTCTCATCACCCCAACTTTAAATTTTTACAACTCACTTTTTTCAAAAGTAAATCCCATCCGGGTCACCCCATTCTCATCTTCCTCTTCTTCCTGTTCACTAGCTATGTGTTTATAAATCACTACAAAAGCTGAATAAACTGTTGTACAAATATCATCCTGTTTAGGCACCACAATTACGTTTTCACAAGAAGCTGTGTCATTTTCATTCGGAAATCTTTCTCTTTTTAACCATCCATCTGCATCTGGAGTGGTGTAAAATGTGACAGACTCGTAATCACAATTGTCTCCATTGCTACTATCCTTTTTAAACACTCCTGAGCTCCAGCTAATATTTGTGGGCATTGTGAGAGGATCCTCGTCAATCCCTATTTTTATACTGGAGGCAATCACAAAAACGTTTTTAGTTCCAGGAACCACTTCTTCCCATTCCGAACTTGGAAAGACTACTCCTCCAAATGGCTCGTTGTGGTGGCGTAGTTGATAGGTGTATTCTGGAGCTACTTCCGGTTCCCCATTTCCAGTAAATTGTAGAGCAAATCCTCGACCTCTAGTTGAAGCATCGCTTCGGAACACAACAACAAGGACGGATTCTTCAAAAGTTCTTGTGCGGTTCTGTCGACTGGAAAGTAAAATAAATTGTTTTGAAATTAACTAATAATCTATTACTATGATTCAAACGTGCGTGGGCGTAATATGAATAAGGACCATACTTAATAACTGATGTATCATTTCTCAATGTTCCAGTATCTGGATCAATGGTAGTAACCAAAATGTGATCACAACATGTTTCAAATCCATCCTTGAGAAGTTTCAGGGTAATGCTGGTATGGTTAGGTGTCTGCAGGAGCCAGACACAACGCTCATTGTTTAAATAATCTTCACTAATTTTATATTTGAGAATTCCCTTGTCTCCTCTTATAATACCACCACAGTTGTTATCTAGCATTAAAAAAAATAAACACAACAAACGAAACAAAATAAATTTCGTATTTCTAAAATTAATTTTAGCATTAAATTTTTTGCTAAACTTACTTTCAATGCCCACGTATGAAATGTTTCCTGAAATAAAAAAATAAATGATCCATTTCAGTAATTTTTTTTCATAGGTTATCTGGTTACTAATTTATTTCTACCTTTTCCATACTCTTCTCTCCAGGAAAAGTTCATAGCCACGTGGGAGTCAGCACTTCGATCATTTACAACAATTAAGGCCATTCCATCGGCATTTTCAAGGGCTAGCTTACCTGGTTCACTACACTCAACTCTGCAAGTTGGGAAAGTTTTTAATCTACTATTAAAATTGTATTTTAAAAAGATTGAAATATTTTACAAAAGTGTTTATCTTACTCATCCATATTCAGTTTAGACAGCAACCCATCCATCGCCGAATAAATACTAATATCCTTATCCAAACATCCCTCACTTTGAACTGGATTAGTCTGATTAATTTCCAAAAGCATTCCATACGTATACGCAAAGGGCAGCACAGGCGTCAGGATAAAAACCTGATACACACTATTCAATAAAGAACTTCTCTCCAGCAAACTGGACGCAAATCCGTCATCATTCTTCAAAATTGTAAATTTTGGGGTCACATCCTTCCCAGTTTTCACCGGCAGTCCGGTAGTCCTCCACGACAAACTGAAGCCATTTCCGGTCACCGATGAGTCCGAATAAAATACAATGTAGACCTCTCTGCTATACGCTTCGTATGTCCCATACCGCCCCAGTCTAGTTATTCTTGGTCCATGTAACAATTCCGTACCATTGACATCCACAATCTCCATCATGTAAAGATGGTCATACGTCGTTTCCACCCCATTTGCACCCACATTTATCGTTATAGATTCTCTAGGACGGGGTTGAGGGACAATGACCCAAATGCATCTTTCCCCGTTTCGGTAGCTTACATGCGGTTTATAAAGAAGACTGCCGGTGACACCCCCAAGAACTTCACCACACTTGTGGGAGTAAGGATTTCCGTATTCTATTCCTCATAACCAAAGAAATGTGAAATCAAAGCTATTTTTTAAAAATTGCAAATTAAATTGTTTTCGTGCAGTTAAAAATACCTAATCTACGAAAGCCGTAATATGAACTACGAGCTAAGCTCGTGCTACTGTTCGTACTTGAACTGGATGGGTAGACGGTCTCTGCAAAAATACATTTAAAATAATTATTTCTCTCTTTAAATTAAACTATCTTAACTATCCAAGAAATAAAAATTAACGCAGTTTCAAAAGCTCACCTGACTCCCAAACGATATTAAATTTTAAAGGTGCTTGGATCTTCTTCGTGATAATTATTACAAATGGATTGTCATAATTAATCAGTGAATTTTTCCCATCACAGCTTGTCTCGCAGCAGCTATTCAATCAAATTTTTGAGATAATTACTTCATTAAAATTCTTTCTAGGCAAATTAAGAAAAATAAAATAGTTAATCGTCTTACTCTGTAACTGTCATACTGCTTTCCAGCAAATCCGTAATAACCAAAAATGAAGTATCCCTGTCGCCACATCTCCCATTTTCAAAACTAGTTTGTAAGTGTACTTTAGTCGTAAAGTTGGAAATGACAATGGAAGTGTAGTCCATGGAATATGTCAAATTTCCAGAATTCTGTCCACGAAGAACATTGTTATTCCAGTTGTCTATTTGACTGTTACTAAAATTCCCAGAGTTTTCCTGCAAATTTTCATGAGAGAATAAAGTAGTCTTCTCGGCCAGTTTCCCCATTCCTTCGTAATGCAGCTGAAGGTCTATTTCAGAGTATTCATCTTTCTGATAAGATGTTAAGACATAGACGACGAATAGTACAGGTCCGTTGAAAATATGATGCATATTTTTCTCAAGTCTGAAAAAACAAGTCAATAGAGTCTATAAATCAATTTAATTTTCGTACAAAAAGTTAGCGATGAAAATTCATACCTGGTTATTTTAGTTTGTAAATTTGAAGAAGTGATCGTTCCGTTTGTACTATTCGACCGTAAAAGTTCTACCACGTAAGCATTAGGTTTTGAATAGGAATAGCTCCTGTAGGTTTGCTGCAGCGTTACTTTAATTGATCTTCGGTTGTTTGCACGAATGGTCCATATGCAACTGGAAGGATGACGGGTTCCTCTTAGGGCTACACTTGTAAATACTATTGACCCTGTTTGACCGACGAGGATGCCTCCACAGGTTTGATCTATGTAAAAAAAAAGTTGAGAAAGTTAATTAAAAATAGTTTTTTACGGAAAAAATAAGTAATTGAGCATGAAAGTTGGCTTACTGGACATGGTAAATAAATTATCATCTGTGCTGGCCAGTTCATTTAAATCTCCAATGACTTCCGCATGTCCAGAGATTACTTGTTTTAGAGAGCCAAACTCCCCAGTCAATTTTTCAATGAGGGCTCTTTGTTCAGTCATGGATGTTTCCAGCTCATTGTTTTGAGAAGAGATTTTATCCATTTCGGTATTCATGTGTTTGACAGTAGTTTCGAGATCAAAAACCTGCAACAACAAGATTCGTTAATTAAGATTCTCGTTAACAGGATAGTAAGCGATTTTGTACAAATCTGTGAATATTTTCAAATGTACCTTGTGACGCATTTCCAGAATTGACCTGGAATGGGAATAATCCTCATCCTTTGGAAGAGCATCTTTAATACTGTTTTAAATTATAATTGTATAATTATAAATTATTATGTGATTGTCAACATTTCTTCCAATAACTTATTGGTTGAGTCATTCTAATTTAAAACTGTGTCTTTGTCTTATAATTTTCAAAAGGTAAAAACCAAGTTAGCATATTTCTCTAACTACCTTACTTTTTTGATAAAGCTACGCGATATTTTAAAAGTTTTGATAGAAAATTTAATTGTTGGACGAGTAGAGATATTGTATTACAAGTCCACAAACAAAGATCGCAAAATTGACTACTCAAAATTGTCTAAAAGGGACAAGCAGACAAGAGTAGTGACTATGATAAGACAGGTAGATTTCTTCGCGAGAAACTCATTAAAATGATCGTGACAAATTTAGTAACATTTTGAACAATACTGGATTCAAACTCATGGAGGATCCCACTGTTAACCATGATCAAGATTAAGATAGTCAGCTTTAAAAGCTAGATAGTTAAAACATGTAAAGTTGTATGCTATTTATTGATTAAATTCAATATTTTAAGGTTATTAAAAACGTATTTACCCTCTTGTTTTACGAATAAGCTGTGCATCTGTCAGGAAACCACATACTAGCGTTAACAGTAGCCATTTAAATGGCCCGACAACCCCAAAACTTTTTCTTCGAGCCATTTAAAAAAAAAATTTATTCAAATTATGTGTATTAAAAAACTAAAATCCCATTCTTGATTTTCTCACAGAGCTATCAGCGAGCTGCGCACTGAAGTTTCACTATAAGAATAATAAAATGACTTCTTATTTTTTAAATTGGCCAGTCAATATATTTTATGCGGCTTGGTCTCCAACAATCTTTACAAGCGCCTGATATGTTTGTATTTACTTTTATGTATGATTTTCTTCGAAGAATTTTTACGTAATACTGAAATACATTGAATTCCATGCACAAATACACATTTAATTGATAATCATTTTTTTACTAAGCAAGTACACATAGTTAACAAGAACTCATCTTCGTCATTTTTGTATGCATGCATGGACGATTACACCAAAATATATTATTCTGATTAGTTAAATTCGATTGATTTACAATACAGACATCATCACAAGCACGTAAATTAAAAAATATTATGCATGATAATGATAACAATTTTTTTCCCCAGAAAACACGATGTAAATTTAAATGACCTTTTTGACTTATCTTCTCTTGACCAGTGACCAGACCAGACTATGCACACTTACCACCTTACTGCATTTACCACCAACAACTTATGATAAATTTATAAGATCATGATGACCACAACTCTGAACAAGAGGAGCAATGTAAAGTTCTTGTTTTGCCCTTTATCTTCCTAATGATACCATAATATAATATCGCTTTTATGATTTTCTTTTGAGGTACAGAAAAGACAAAGATGCGTTTTATTTCACATTTTTAAGTGTAAAACGACACAACGTCATAATCCAAATGTCATAACAACAACATAAATACGTATAATGCATATACCGGATTTAAACCAGTTTTAATTATTTCCAAGTAGTTATCATTTGAAAATAAATATCATGACTTCTTATAAAATATTTAATCATCGATTTATGTATAAAAAATTATGGAATAATTTTGGATCAGTTTTATCCTGTCTGTATTTTAAAAGACGCTGGCTCAGCAGTTTTACCGCTATGGATACAAAATTGACTGGGCACGAACGACTTATAGGGATAAAAATTTATGTGGAAAAAAATCAATCCTACATGTAAATTCTGGAGAATTCAGTATAATTAAAGCTAACATAAACAATGATCATCAATTATGGCACATGGGACGGTTTAATGAGAATACTAGTCATTTATATTGAATGGTCGTTGCTACAGTATAGTATTGTATCTAGTTTTTCTACGAAGTACTAATCTAACTTTTGCGAGTTGTAATTTTACATTAAAAATATTTCAAACGTCAGTTACTATAACCATTACACATAATATCTGAATATCGAATCACAACACCAGGCTTTTAAAAATCATGCCTACAAAATATTTTATTAACTTTTTTTTATTTTTGGTAAGAGCCTTTTCACAAGAACTACTTGAGTTTGAAATGATTTAATTCAAATTTTGTCCAAGAACAATTTTACAAAATCAAAACTTTATTTCGACAGATAATTAATTTTCTTATTTTAAAATTTAAACACTCGAGTTTGAATAGCAGTAGTAATTCAACTTCAGGTAGCTTAATTAATTTCATACATGGTTTGAATGAAATAAAGTAACCAAAATATTATGGTGTATCACAAGATCTTTGAATTAGTAAATCAAGCCACGCGACATTTCACTACCCAATGCCAAAATCATGATGATACCGGCTTCTATACTGCAACACGCGCCTAAGGAGCTCTCTTTCCGAAGCAGTGTAACCTCTGCTCCATGGATACGACGAGTAACCAGGATACAAAGAATCGCCATAATCATCATCCGACTCCAATTGTTCTTTAGTAGACGTAGCTGAAGGAATTATTTGATTGTGTACAAAATCAATCTTCCGGTCATCCTCAGAATGTACTGGAGATCCAACCAACTTGTAAATCACAAGAAATGCAAAATTATTTGTGGTCAGTATATTTTGTCGAGATGTCACTTTAATTTGGTTAGGACATGAATGTGATGACGATGATGATGATAAAAGTGACGACGAATTTTTCTCTGGAAAATTGACATGTTCCTTCCAAATCCACGATCCATACCGGTTGCTTTGCATTACAGTGCTTATCGGCCTCGTTGAATAGAAGCTTATTGAATCATAAACACATTTTCCCAATATTTGACCAGAGTCTCTTCTGAAAACTCCCATTGTCCAGTTGACATTCGTGGGTATTGGTGCAGTTGTCACGTGAACAGGATTCGTTACACTGTAGGCAATCACGTGTAGCTGCTTTCCAGGACTATGATCATGCTGACTACCCCAATCATACAAGAAACGACCAGATTTAGCGTCAGAGTGACGTAAACGGTACTCAATTAGCTCATCATCATCCCCAGAGGTACTATTTCCAGTTTGGTCATCACTGCCCCAAAATTGTAAAAGAAATCCTGTTCCATTTGAATTGTTTTCACTGGGGCGAAATGAGATTACCAATAATGAATCGTTAAAAACTTGCTCATTGTTTACTCCTACACCTCCTCTAAAAATGCGAATACAAATTACTGGTTACTTATATGCGGCTTTTAAATATAATTAGTAAATTAAGCATTTTTTGTTACCTTCTGCTTACTAAGCCCACTGAATCATCTCGTAACATTCCACTATCAACGTCTATTGAACTTGCAATGAGAAAGTTGTATCTGTCTCTTGAGGTGAATCCATCTCTCAGCACTTTGACCGTAACGCTTGTACTATTCGGAGATTGAAGTAGCCATAAACAGTGTTCACCTTTGTTGAGCAAGTCACCATCCCGATCATTTGTTAGGCTGGATTTGTATCTCAAAATGCCCCGTTTCCCAATGATAACCCCACCACATCGGTTATCTTAGAAAATTACAGTTGAAATTTACGTTGAAAATTGTGGTTCAAATATTTATTTATTTTTACTTTTTTTACTCACTTTCCATTTTAATTACGCTAGTGTCATTTTCCGGAATATCTAAAAAAAGGAAGGTCAGTATATAAAAAAAATAAAAACTTCACTTTTTTAAAATTATTTGAATTTAAACTTTATCAAATTACCAACCTTGAACCCAAGAGAAATTCATTGTCGAGTTATCCACACGGTTATCATCTTTCGTTGTCTTTAAAATTAGTATGGCTATTCCGTCTACATTTTTCAGTACAACTTTTCCTTCGCTATTACACTGGCTCTTGTTAACTTCTCTACCCAGTGGATAATGGTCAGTTAAAGTAAACACGGTAAAATTTTCCTGAACGCAGTCTACTCCACCAATTGACGAAACTGAGGTTTGATTAAATTCTAAATTCATTCCAAAAATGTAATTAGGAGTTCCAAAACCTCCCCTCGTTGTTGATGGTAAATTTGGTACAAATACAAAAATCTGATATAACGTATCATAAAAATCAGTTATTACAGGAATAATATTCATTTCTCCCGAATTTTCCCTATAAAAATTATATTTCGTAGATATTCCATTTTCAATGATGTCAGCTTGATCACTTTCGCTATTCCGCGTCCGCCCCCGCACTTCCCAGTTGATCATAAAACCTGAATATGATACTGCAGAGTCCGAGTAAAATGTCAGATAAACTGGTGTACTTATCGAAGTGTAGTTACGTTTATATTCTGTAAATTTCTGAATTCTGTCAAGTTTCGGTGGTGTGGAGGTCATGTTGAGCTCCATAATATAAACATAGTCATAAACAGGCATTTCAGAAGCGGATGTCAATGAGCTATGACTAAAATACAAGTCTATCTGGTCTCCTGGATTTTGTGGGTGTATCACCCAAACACAACGTTCCCCGTTTCGATAAGTGCTGGCATATTTATAGTAAATTACTCCAGAGGTACCACTTAACACGCTTCCACATGTATATTGGGTGGTGGACAAACCATAACCATAATATCTGTAGGAGGATGGATATTGAGTTGCTAAAATGAAAAAAAAAAATTTTGAAAGTTTTTTTTACAATAAATGTATTTTTAACGTAAAGTAATTATACATTTTTACCAATTGTCCAGGTTAAATTAAATGGTAGTTCAGAATCAAAAGGCTTTGCAATTAAAATTACAACTGATTTTCCCAAACTTGTTAGTAAATTTGTTGAAACTGCTTGTGCCGAATTGTCGCATAAACTGCATGTACCAAATAAATATCAAACTAATTTAATTTGCCATAATTTAATGTTGTCATTAACTAATTAATTAACAATTAATTTTTACATACTTTTCCAGTAAACTTTGATTACTAGAATTGTCCAGCAAATTGATTATTTGAAATACAGCTATAAAAGAATTAGCTGAGCACTTTTCCTTATCCCAGTTCATTAATAAATGAAGTTTCGATGTAAAATTGGATATTACAATGGAGTCAACCTCCAAAGAAAACTTTTTGGAGGAAATTTCCCTGTGAAAATCTTGATATCCTAATTGTTGTGTAGTTTCGAAAATGGGATTATTATAAATTTTGTGAGAAAATGAGGTATCCCTTTGTATCCGCTGTCCATAGCTTTCATAATGAAATTCAAAGGGTCCATAGTAGTCATAGCTGTTTTCAAATGAGAGCACAACGTATATCAGCGGTCCTTTAAAGGAATATGTTAGTTTGGTTCCTTGAACTAATCTGGAATTGTACAAAAAAATAGATGCTAGCATTAATTCGTTTTCGTATGATGACTATAAAAACTTTACTTGGAACATGGCACGGAACAACACTTACTTTGTTACTCTTGTTTGGAAAGTTGATTGTTCTTTTAGAATTTCCACTACGTATGAATCTACTCGGGGTGGAGACATGCCCATATATGTTGCAGGTACTTTAGTAGTTAATTTAATTAGAGAGTGGTAATTAGCTTGAATTATCCATACGCAAGAAGATTTCAGAGTTTGGGAGGATGGTCGGGAAAATGTGACGTAACCGGATTGTGCGTTCAGAACTTGTCCACATGTATTATCTTCAAAATTATGCGTACATAATCCATTGGAAATTAAATTCGAAAATAAAAAATTAAATGATATTTTTTTCATTTTTTCATTTTTAAATGATGTAAATTCTCACTTGAATAGATAAATGCCTGCTCGTTGGGATCAGGTTGCACTAAAAAAAAATAAGCTTTTTAATATTTACTTAATAAAAAATGTATTTGAAAAAAATAAAGAGTGGTGCATGACATTGTACATATTATACTAACCAGTGTACTTTATTTGATCCAGTAAATTACTGTGGTTAGATAGCTGGTTTTCTAAAGATGTGAATTCGTTCTCAAGGTCTTCCAACATCGCTGCTTGATCTTGAAGAGATTCGCTTAAATGATCGTTGCTGGATTCAGCTTTAGTGATTTCATCGTTTAGGCTTTTTACTGAGCTTTCCAACGACGAGATCTATGAAAAATTTAAAGAATACAACTTCGAAATGTAGTCATTGAAAACTTTTTTTTTATGATTTCATACCTTATTTTGCATTTCCGCAACAACTTTGCCACCATATTGTGAAGGTTCCTTATCAAATGTGGTTTTAATGCTGTCATAAAAAGTTTAATCATTGTTACTTTTTTTAGTGTTCCATTTAATTTTATAAAATCTCAGGTATTTCTAAGAGATAAACGTGTGTACAGAGTGTGAATCTAAGGTTTGATTGAATACCTTCTTGGTGATCTTGAAACCACATTATAGTGTTGATATGATGAACAATGATGAATAATTGTCAAACAAATCGAAAGACTAACAATCAAACTAAAATTGGACACCATTTTTATTTTCAATCCCATTTTTCTCTAGATATATTTTTTAATTATGTTGTTTCCATCAGTTAAAATAATTTCTCTTAATTATTTTCACTCATGCACGTACGACCACGATGCAGGGCAAACTTTGTCGTGATTTATGCAAATGCTCATGTTTTTACTTATGACAAGCCAATTTATTAACTAATGTTCTTCTTAGTAAACATTTAAAACCTTCCATATGATGATGATTACATAAAAATAGATCAATTAATTATTTTTGATGAATTAATGCGGATTGAGGAGCTCAAAATGTATAATACTTTTAATGACTTTTATGTTCAAAAACGCATTCAGTGAAATTGAGATATTTTTTTCAATATTCGTTTACCTTCCAAGAACTGTACAAGTTATCATAAAGATAATAAATCAATGAAAGAGTTATATAAATCAACAGTCATCAGATCAGAAATTGTAAACAGCCTTCTCAAAAACCATTAAATGTTCCAAGCCATAAAGCTTTTTTAAATGAAACGTAAAAGCATTGGATTGACCTTTGCCACTAAATATGCATGTGCGTGCACAAAGTCAAGTGAAATTGGAAGTAAGCATAATATATTTGAATGAAAGAAACTCAATTATCTTAATACTTTAATCATTTAAAGTTATTTGCAGTTTGCAACATTTTTTTGTAAATCTTTGTTTACCTTGGTTGCTTGCGTGTGTGTGGGTGGATATATGGAACATGCGATCATGTGGAAATCAGCTTTGAAGGAAAAAGGAGGCAATCGGTTTTGTGTGTTGTTTGTGTGCTAACCTAACTTGTGTGCAAGTTTTAATGCATTTCAAGTCAACTTGTCATTATTTTTCAAGGTTCAAAGTTCAATCTGAGTCATCATATTTAATTGTATCACAAGTTAATCAAGTCAGTGTTTAATATTAGTTTTACTAAGAAATCTAATCAAAATGATAAGGCCGATTTCATTAAGATCAATCCCAATTTGGGCTTTAAGTAGAGTTAGGGCATCATCCTCCTCATCAGCGTTCTCTGTATTTTCTAATTGTGGAAGAGATCTACAATTACAACAGAGACAGCAGTTTAGTAGGCGATTAAATAGTTTGTTAACTTCATCATCATCCTCGTGGTTTTCCACAAAGTCATCACCCCCACCAACGCAAACTAGTGGACAGGAAGTGAAAGATGGGGAAGAAAGTAAACGAGCACCTGATTTAAGGGGACCTTCAAGTGAGGAGGGACTAAGGGAGTACAAAACTTCTTTTGGAAAGGATATATTTTTGGGAAACTTTGATATTGATTTGTTAACATTTCCTGAGGTTTTGGAGAAGGAACAGCATGAGACCCTTCATGAGATGCTGGGTCCCATCGAACGATATTTTGATGAGAAAGGTAACTAATTTTTGGAAGATTTAACCTTTCTAATTTTTATTTCGTCTCCCATAAATTAAAGAATTATTTTATTTTTGTTTTCCAGTTGACTCCAAGAAAATCGACTCCGATGCCAAAATCCCTGAAGATGTCCTCCAAGGCATTAAGGAACTCGGCTTGTATGGTCAACAAGTTCCCCAAGAATATGGCGGTTTGGGCCTCAACGCCACTGAATACGCTAGGTTACAAGAAATCATATCATTAGATGGCTCCATTGCTGTGACCCTTGCAGCCCATCAAACGATCGGATACAAGGGGGTCCTCTTGTACGGAAATGAATCACAAAAGCAAAAGTATTTACCTAAATTGGCTACTGGAGAAACCGTTGCAGCATTTGCACTAACGGAACCTTCCAGTGGATCGGACGCTGGATCTATTAAAACTAAAGCTGAGTTGTCCAGAGATGGATCGCATTGGATACTGAATGGAAATAAAATCTGGATTTCTAATGGAGGAACTGCTGATTTCTTTACTGTGTTTGCAAGAACTGCGGTAATTAAAATAGTTAAAAATTAAACTAATTTTATATTTATATATTGTGCTACAATTTTAACTTTGTGTGTTTTTTAAAGGATGAAAACGTTGAAGTTAAAGCCTCCAAAGCTATATCAGCCTTTCTTGTGGAACGCGACTTTGGTGGAGTAACCAACGGAAAGCCTGAAGACAAGCATGGTATCCGAGGTTCCAACACGGCAGAGGTCCACTTTGAAAATGTCAAAATTCCTGCAGAAAATTTGCTGGGGAATGAAGGTGACGGTTTCAAAATCGCCATGAATATCCTGAACAGTGGACGCTTCAGTATGGGTAGTGCTGGAGCTGGCTTTCTCAAAAAGCTCATGACCGTAATTACAGATCACGCTATCAATCGTAAACAATTTGGAAAGCCTTTAGCCGAATTCGGATTGATTCAAGAAAAGTTTGCCAAATTGGCAACAGACATTTACGTAATGGAAGCCATGGCGTACACAACAGCGGGTTTGATCGATGGCGGGGAGTATCAAGATTGTGCTCAGGAAGCAGCCATGGTAAAAATATTCAGTTCCGAGGCAGGTTATAATGGAATTAGCGAGTGTCTTCAAATCTTGGGAGGAATGGGGTACATGAAGGACTACCCAGTAGAGAGGGCCTTGAGGGATGCCAGGATCATGTCAATTTTCGAAGGAACCAATGAAATTTTAAGGTTACTAGTCGCTCTGAATGGATGCAAGCATGCGGGACAAGGACTAAAGGATCTTGTGAGGAAAATGAGGAATCCGTTTCAAAACCCAAACCTAATTTTCCAAAAAGTTATGCAGAGGCGTCACCAAATGAATGACGAGCCAAAACTGAATTTATATCTCAATAGATATCTTCACCCGAGCTTGGAGGGCCCTGCGCAGAAGTGCCTTGAGTACAGTACTTTGAGACTACAGTTTGCCGTGGAGAGTCTGCTGGAGAAACATGGTGCCAAGATTGTAGATCAGCAGATGCACTTGAAGAGATTAGCTAACGTGGCTATTGATGTTTATGCAATGACTTGTGCTTTGAGTAGGGCTTCAAGGGCTTACTGCATTGGATTAAGGGGGGCACAAGTTGAGGTCCAAATTGCTGAATTGTTTTGTATAAAAGCTACACAGAGAGTTAGGTATAATGTGGAATGTATGTTGGGTGGGCCTGAAAGAAGTGGGGATATTTTGAAGGAGTCAATAGCTGAGGAAATTTTTAAACATAAGGGATATCCCTGTGAACATCCTTTGGCAAGGACCTTCTGGTAAGATGATTAGATGATAAGCTCAAACAAAAATGAGAAGAAGCTTGACTTGATAAATAAGTACGGTTACCAAAAATGTTTTCTAAGTAGAAGTAGAACCATGTGATTTCAAGATAGTAAATTGATTTACATTTTGTAATAATTAAACTTTAATGAACCATAAAATAAAAAATAGAATTACAAGAAATATTAACAAAAATTGTCAAAATATTTAAGATTAATTTGTCGGTGGTCGATGGGTGGCATGATTATTTTGAACCTCCTGAGTAAATCTTGACAGTACGATCCATTGATGTGCTGGTAAGCCATTCCGCATCTTGTCCAAATCTGATCCCAGTAGCCATAGCAGTATGTTCATTGAACACTTGGATTTCATTCCAAGACTTACATCCATAAATCCTTACATCACTTCCGGCCAATCCCAAATAAGAGCCACTGTAGTCAAAGGTAACGTCGGTGATGTTGAATCCTTCGTCCATTTGAATTGTCTTGAAATTCTTGAGTTTTCGCAAGTCCCATAGCTTTACAGAGCAATCTTCGGCAGCAGTGGCTAAGTAGTAGCCATTTTCTGAAAAAGCGATTCCAGTGACGGGGCCCTGATGGCCGGTGAAGGTTGCCACGTTTTGTTGATCCTTCAAATCCCAAATTTTCACGTCCGCTGATAAGGTGCCTGTAGCGAAGATAAGACCGTCGGGATGAAATCTAGCTGAGGTTAGAGCTTGTTCCTCGTCGCCCAAGACTTTTGCGAAGATTGCTCCAGTTCGAAGGTCAACGAATGACCAGTACTGATCCATTGAGGATAAGAGTAAATAGTCGCCAGTGGCGTGCAAAGATAAGCCAGTGATCGTACTCTCGTGAGCCCTGATAACTTGAATACATTGAGAAGTGGGAATGTGCCAGACCCGCGCAGTGTTGTCCATAGAGCCACTCATCACAATTTGATCATATGGATGACAGGAAACTTGCATGACTTTCTTAGTGTGACCTTTCAAGGAAGCGACAATTTGTTCTGTGGACTTGTTGAAGACAGTGACAGCCTTATCATTTCCTCCAGTGACAATAATATCTTTGTATGTGTCCAGACACATGATTCCTGGAGAGCTCGCACTGTGTAACCCTGTATGAGAGGCGGTGACTGTGTAGGCCTTGATGTCGTCAGGAGTTGAGAGACTTGCGGGGACGCTCTTGGCTTTACGTTTTCTTTCTTGAGTGAGAGCGCCAGCTGTATCTTGAAGCTTTTGAATTATTTCTTGGTTAATTCCAACGACTTCCATGGATGAAGATGTGGACTCGGCAGGTACTGCTTGGGCGGACCCAGACATGGAAGGAGCAATTTGCTGTTGGGGCTTCAATGTTGCTAGGGCTTCTCGAGCAGCGCTGACCTCTTTAGTGAGACGGGCGATCACACGACAAGCAGCGTCATGTTGGTACAGTGCGTGGGATAACTCTTGGCGTGCCGTTTGAAGTTGTTGCTTCAAAGTAAAGCTGTTAATTAAATTTAAATAATAAATTAAATTTTAAATTTAGCCTTAGTTTATAGTAAGGAAGATGAATTGTTTTCAAATTATAAATTAGCCTTCACAGACCTGTACAACATGACAGCATCCCATTCATCCTGCAAAGACTTCAAAATTCCAGGAATACTTGTGTGCGTGGGTGGTTTAGCCTTCACAAACGCTGGTGTCTTCACCTCAATAAGCTGGTCAATTTCTAGTGGCTCCCCGTTCACAGGATCCTTATTCCCATTTTCATTAATAAACTTCTCGATGAGGCGTCGCTCATAGACTGTTCCCGACACTGGAGAAATGACTGGTACTTCTGGCACCTCATTCGATACTGCAAGGCAAACACAAAGATAAACATATTAATTTTTAATTATCCTAAA
>JAQFZH010001049.1:0-24680 GCA_034695485.1 Entomobrya nivalis
CGACGCTTGTAGTGTTTATATGGCGCTTGTGAACTTTATACGACGGTTATGACGTTTAAGCAAAAAATCCATTTAAATGTAAAAGGGCGACTTTTAGTTCCACATATCTCGGGTCTCAGGGGGCGTATGGGTCATAATGTAATTACATTGTGATCAGCGTTTGATGTTGCATACGAATTTTTGGTAATACATGAATATTATTAATTGAATGTTAATGATCTTAATGATCCCTGCAGCAGTATATTTAATTGTAGAATTTTATTCGATAACAGTTTAATAAATATATTTACTCTTGTATATGTATATATATGTTCATTCTTGAAAAAGCAGACGGCAAGTCCGCAAAAATTTGAGTTATAAATAAAAGTCAGTCTCTTTAACAAAAGAATGAATGACACTTATATTTATTTGTCAAAGTAAACAGATAACAAATTACAGAAAATGAGATAACATGAACCACAATTTGAAATATAACAGCTAAGGTCATATCCGCCGAATGGTAATAGTATTTCCTATTGGATACATACATGAAAAAATATTGATAATATATAATATTTATGCGAAACTAATATTTAGACAAGTTTATATATTTTTTGCCAATTTATGTACTATTGTGACGGGTCTTTTGTCAAGGAAGCTTTAACCACTTTTTCCGCCCTGATGCGTGCACAAATAATGTGTAAATTGGGAGAGCTTGATTTTAAATGTTTATTATAAATAACGTACTTTTATTATAAACAACTGTCGATCGAGAAATGTTTATATTTTACAATCAAGATAGTTTAATTTTGAAACATACATTATAATGGAGTCTACACAATGGGAAGGGAGTCACATATGGGGTCACACTATGTACGTCAGAAAAGCTATTTTAATTGTAAAAGCCGCACTATTTGTTGGCTCAAGAATTGCGAATAGTGTTAACAAAACTATGTGTCGGTATATTTTGATGTAAAAGCAATTCTTTTACTGCACTATGTTTATTTCATTAATGTTTATCCATAAACCTACTAAACAAATTTTTATACATATTTAAGCAACATATCCATCTGATTTACTTTAGTTCATTCGAGAAGAACTATTTTAATAAATTGGACCTTAAATAATATAGAAATCTTAAACCGGTTTTAAACAAACGATAAACACAAGTTTAAATTTAAGTTTTATTAAGATATGTTTTCTAAAACGATCAAACTACATCGTATTGTCATTGTACAATAAAAAGATTCGTTTCATCCTTGATTCAATAAATTGCAATGCTTTTCGTTTTACTAAACTTAAACCACATAGGAAATATGTGTACGCTCTTTAAACATGAATAACATGACATCCTAATGTTTCACATTTTCATTAATCCCTGTCCTGGCAAAGTGCCAAAACAAAAATTTTATTGGCAAATTTTTTATTTTAAATTTCAGTGCATTCTTTGGACATGTCGTTTTAATAATTCCTTAGTTTTAAACACTTGATTACATTTATCACAATTATATTTTCCAGGTTCATGTAGTGATATGTGTTGTTTTAAATGACATCTCAATGAAAATCCTTTGTGACAAATTTTGCATACGTAACCATTTTCGCCAATTTTCCGTAAAATGTGAATCCAGAATTCTTGTCTTGTCGTGAACCCCTTTCCACAAAATACACAATTATAGGGTTTTCCTTTCGAGTGTATTGTTTTATGAGTGGAGAGACTGTGTCTTGAAGTAAATCTCTTCCCACATATATTACAGTCGTATGGCATTTCTCCAGTATGCGTCCTCATGTGGCGTACTTTATTGCTCTTCGTGCTAAAAACAAAATCACACAAGTCACATTCCACCGGTTTTTCTTGGATGTGACTTAAAATATGATTAAAAAGAGAGTTGTGTGGGCACATTTTTTCACAAAAGACACAAGTCATCTTTCCACGATAACCATGCACTGATTTAATGTGATGTAGTCGATTATTGCGAGTTGCAAACAGCTTGTCACATTGCTCACATTTGAATGTCTTTTTTATTGCAAAATGGATCCTTGTATGTATCTCCTTTTCCTGAATTGTGTGAAATTTTCTATCACACTTGTGGCACTTGTGCGATTTGTCTTTATTTGAGTGAAATCTCCTTATGTGGTTTTTAAGACTATCTGAACGACAGAAGTTTGTATTACATACCTTACATTTAATTTCCTTTAGTTTGACTTTGTGTACGGTTTTGACATGCCTAGTTAATCCTGCTTTTAATCCGAAAGAACGATTACAAGAGGAACAAGAATATAGCTTTAATTTCTGATGAACTATATGAATGTGTTGCTTTACAGTTTGTTTTGAGTTAAAGAGTACACCACATGTATTACAGGGATATTTTATTCCCTGGTGGCAACTTTTAACGTGTCGAGAAAGATTTCCGTGATTAAATGATTTAGAACAGAAACTACATAAATACGGTCGTTCTCCGTGATGAAATGATGTGAGATGAATTCTAAGCCCGGAGCTATTCGCAAATGATTTTTGACACAAGGCACAAGCGACACGCATGCTGTGAACAGTTCTCATGTGATTCGTAAGTGTGACCTCGTTTTTAAACGGCGTTTTACAAATCTTACATTTTCGTTGATTCCCTTGGTGAACTGTGTTAGCATGTCGCATTACCGAACCTTTGTCAGCAAAGGTTTGGGTACACAGCTGACATGGAAACTCAACATGCTCATGATCACTAGAAGTAGTTTTTATTTTTGAGGTTTTAATCGTTTCCATTTTGATACGAATAACACACCAATGTATTTGAACTGATGATTTAAATTTTTAAACCACTTTTGAGGATACAAAATGATTAATATGAAAAGTCACATCTAATGGTTTCTAGCCAAATGTAATTAGATGTATTTATATGAATTTGTCTTGATGTCACTCAATGTTTTCACTAAATTTACATAGTTTACACTAAATTCTTCTCCCTTTACAACCGGAGCTATTTCTCACTTTGGAGAGTCCACAGCTTTTGTTAATGAAAGGTTGTCATTTATGGAGCTAAATTATGGTGGATTTAAAAAAAACATTTTTTTATAAAACGGAATTGACTCTAAATCTAAGTAAATGAAATATCATTTGTTTTTAAATTAACACTTTTTGTTGTTGTTTTACAAAAAAAAATCACCTGTTGCAATAAATAAAAACACCCCTTCACCTTACATGGAGTTATTGTACCAAGATAGGTATTATGGAATATGGTAGAGTGTATTGGGAGTATTACATGCATTTCTTTGTACATATTGTTGTTGTGGCGGATGGTATCAATGCAAGTTGAGCTAAGGTAAACAAGTGTTTTACTAAAACAGCCAGAGGCTATTCAGAAAGTAAGCATCAAAAAATGTTTAAGCGTATTTGTGTCGAAACTTAAGAAAATGTTAGCACCATTTTAGAGCTTGCTGTTTATAAAAAACATTAGTTTTGTATTTTATAAAGTAAGTTATACGTTATAAAATGTTTTCGTTTATTTTTGATCTTTAGTCATTACAATTTTTTATAATTTAAAGTTGTATTCAATACTTCTTACAAATCAGATTCAAATATTTAATCATCATCAAATAGGCAGTGTGTAAAGTCTGCAAATAAAATACATTTTGGGAAATTCAAATTCAAGTCGATGTGATTTAACCGCACGTGTATATTATTTCAAGACTGATTACAATTACACGTTATGCGATACACTGGCATTAAACAAGACAAGTTATAAAATAAGAGTTATCCGTGTACTTCTAAATAATCACAACAACGGTCGCCATAATATTTTATCCAATATCAAAGCAAATAGTCCGTATTAGTTTATCATTCACCTGCACCACTCATTGTTCACATTCCATACATTCTTTGTGCTGCATTATTTACTCACTCCAAGTAAACATATGAAACAAATATCATTGTTACATTGTTGCTTTTTTCTTTGTACGAACATTTACACCGAACCAACACGTCATGCATGATTATACGTATATTCTCGACAGCTTACTCAAGTCCCTCAGCAATGAGAGCAGTGCAGCATGCCAATATAAATACACAGACACACCCGGTGAAATAAAAGTACGGGACAGCTGTGTTTGTACCACACATCACGATAACAAGCATAACACAAACAACAAAACAAACTTATTTTGTTTCTCATGCAGTTTATAAATCACTTAGGGAAAAATCAGCATCCCAAGTTATCAAATAAACAATTCAATTTATAAACTGAATAGTAAGTGACAGTAAATTAAAAACAGTTTATTATCAATTAAGTCTGAACACTACGTCATGTCTAAAGAAACAGAGCAGCTGATATCCTACTAAAAACAAAACAAACAAAAAAGGAGGAAAACTACGTCTTATTTTTTACTGTCACAAAGCCAAAAAAATTATAGTGTAGTGTTTAGTAATTATATTATTTATTGAAAGTGTGACGAAGTTTTTATCAAGTATACAAAATCATATTTGAGGAATCAATTTTATAACACTGACAAGTTTAAAAATTTGATTGACAAATGGATTAAGGAAGAATTAAATAAATTTGGGTATTTTATAATAAACAGAAATAAATAAGTGGTGACAAAATGCAAGGAGAAAACGTAAGCAGTCGTGTGCCCACTGAGGTGAGAACAACATTATTATTTTTTAACTGTATACAATTTTAAATATTTGTTTTACCTAATTGTGATGATTTCTATTTCTTTTGTATTTAGATTTGGGTCAAAATCTTCGAGATGTCACCCAAGTCAAGGAATCTATCGAAACTACGCCTTGTGTGCAAGCAATGGCAAGCTGTTATTGACGAAAACTTCAAAATGAAAGTGAGAATAAATGACGATAAGATGGATGTCAACTCCATCATCAATTTTAAACGGGTGGTCCATTGTATTGTTTCGAAATTTTCTGGAGAGGATGCATTACTACCTACACCTGCTCAACTATTTTGGGATTCCGAAAACCTCTCAATACTGAATATACGTGGAACCATAACCAAACCAAACTTTTTGCTAATTGCACAACAGTGTCTTAATGTTAAGGAGTTAATTTTAACAGGTTCTGTAATGATTGGAGATTCTAATATATTTGACACAGAGTCAAATGAAGAAACGAATGCAATGTCAAAATTCATGAGCAGTCTCCAAAAATTGGTGGTAAACGGGTTGCACATTGAGACGTCTGAAGATAACCCAGTGCCAATTAATTTATACAGTTTACTTAAATGGCCAATGAACCAGTTAAAAACTTTAGTAATTCGAGCAAAGTTTCAGAAGGGCGTTGCTGACCAAACGTTTTTCGGGCTATTACAAAATTTTCGTTCTCTGGAGAGTATTGAGTTTACTTTGCGTAGCGTTTCTATTTTCGCACAAGTCACTCCAATTGTCTTTGTCTTACCAACTTTGACTACATTGAGCATTGACTTTCACATCGAGGACCGTTTACGGGATTGGCTGCCATTTATTGGAGCACAAACTTCGATCAAGCATTTGAAGATCGTTACACCCTACAATTTTGAGCTGGATCAACCAATTGTCGATGCGATTCTTAAAAATGCAAATAGTTTACAAAGTTTGGAAATGAGAAAGTTAAGAAAAATTCGTGATGATGATGCCTGTGCCCAGTTATTCAGTGAATTGTGTAATCTGAATAGCTTAGTTTTGCACGGATATCATCAGCCGACTTTGCAAAACTTAAGCCTTTTACCAAATTCGGTAAAGGTTTTGGTCTTGGAAAACTTTAAATGTAATGGACAAGACCTTGCATTCATTACTAATAGAGTGGCAAATCTAACAACGAGAAATGTAGTTTGGAATAGAATCCACAATTTTGGAAGACATTTTTTCTAGTGTAACATTTTTATCAACGTTTTGGTGTCATCTGTACACCACAATCAGAATTTATATTTGTAGTATAATAGGAAAGATTTAAGCTATAAAGCCAATATACATTTTTTGCTATGCGAAGAATGAACTTGAATGTCACATTTTTTTACATTTTAAGGTATACCAAACGCTTTGCAATTTAAGTCGAATTATGATTGGAACACTTGTTTGTTACTAGTAGTTTGTAGTATACAACGTAAACTATGTTGGATTTCATGTCAGTATGGCAATAGTTTAATCTTCTACATATCTGATGTATTTAGTAAACATTATATAAAGATAACTTAGCAAATTAAAATATTTATTTACCAAAATTATTCATTTGTTATTCCATCATTTACCATTTCTTGTTTTCTGGCATTACATACATGACTTTGGTAATTAATGGACATTTTAATCATATATGCACAACAGATCTCTGAATGTACACTTCGGCAAAGAAATATAAAAGAACAGCCGCCGCCTATCAGCTTACCATGAACATTTGCAGTGCCTTTTCATCATCGTCATCATGATCATTCATTTAAAATACCTTACAGAACTTGTTTGCACTTTAGATTTCATTAAATCCCTCAACAAGGATCAGAAAGGAAGCTGATACCTGGCTGTACTATGGATCATCATACAATGTAAGCATGCTTATGAATTCTATTTAATACTGCTTAATCACTCATTTCGGAGCATAGTAGCAGCATACAAGCAAATAATCGCATTGAAAAAAGAAACACTAAACACTAAGCTATATCAATTAGGAAGTAACAACTAGTTAACTAAAAACCAGTTTAGTAGCAAAAGCTGGGATATTTCAACTGAGATGCAAGGCTTACAACTGCACAATTTGGTTTTTGACATTTTACATAAATGGATACACATTTAGAGTATGAATAAGACATTAGTTCAGGCATAAAAATTCAGAAAGCTCGCTAAGAATGTAAATAACAGCTATGCCACAGGAAAGATTAAATAACCTGGCCTTTTTCATGTTCACAAGGAGAGGTTGGAAGACTTAGACATGAAAAATGTTTTAGTGGAGTTCGTTGCTCGAACTCCTCAGCGAAACTGTAACACAGTTAACTGCGTTATAAGAAATAATTTGTTAAAATGATAAAAATCGCTCTTTTATTTATTGAGTAAATATTTAGCTTTTTATTGGTGCATTTTTTACTAGCACAATCGTTCTTTTACCTTGCACCCCGCAGAAATATACCCACTGGCGCTCCTGGTCCAGATGGAGTGTGTGCCTTTAGGTTACCCAATAATTGATAAAATTTAGATACCTGTAATCAACAAATATGTTACGAACATGCTTATTTGTACTTCAAATTATGTATATGATCATAATTAAAAACAAATTTATTCTAGTACATAAAAAGAGACTAAACTTGTCATTTCATGCATTCATCGTTTCCACTACATATTTTTCTGAAGCTAACTAATTTGCTGTGCAAACGCATCATTCAGCATCTTACACCATTGAAATACAGCATGCTAGATCTTGAGTTTAGTTGTTCAAAGCATAGACAGATGTACAATCTTTCCGAATGCTTACTTAGCCCAACGCGTTAAGCAAAGCCACACTTTATTTCTAATGTAACAGAGCAGCTGATATGCTACTAAAAACAAAACAAACAAAAAAGAAGGACCAAAATACGTCTTAATTTTTTGCTGTCACAAAGCTAAAATATTTATAGTGTAGTATTTAGTAATTCAACTATTTTATTCTACTGACAAGTTTAACAATTTGATAATAGCAAGCTAATTTTAGTTTAGTAGTACTCATCCCTTGTTCGTAACTGTTACAAGACGAATAATACCAAGACAGATGCAAAAGCCTGTAATTTAAATTAATAAACATAAATTAGAAAAGAAATATCCACACTTCCGTTTTGGTAGTAGAAACAGTTTGACAAGTGGATTAAAAAAATAATTAACTCAATTTGGGCATTTTTTAATAAACACCAATAAAATTAGTTGTGACAAAATGCAAGGAGAAAACGTAAGCAGTCGCGTACCTACTGAGGTGAGAACTTCATCTAATAAATATTTTACCTGTGAATCAAATCATATATTTTTTGGTTGTGTATAATAATTTTGGTTTTTTATTTAGATTTGGGTCAAAATCTTCGAAATGTCACCCAAGTCAAGGAATCTATCGAAACTACGTCTTGTGTGCAAACAATGGCAAGCTGTTATTGACGAAAACTTCAAGATGAAAGTGAAAATAAATGACGATAAGATGGATGTCAGCTCTATCATCAATTTTAAACGGGTAGTCCACTGCATTGTTTCGAAATTTTCTGGAGAGGATGCATTACTACCTACACCTACTCAACTATTTTGGGATTCTGAAAACCTCTCAACATTAAATATACGTGGAACTATAACCAAACCAAACTTTTTGCTAATTGCACAACAGTGTCAAAATGTTAAGGAGTTAATTTTAACAGGATCTGTACTGAATGGGGATTCCAGTATATTTGAAACTGGGTTGAACGAAGAAACGAGTGTGCTCTCAAAATTTATGAGTAGCCTTCAAAAATTGGTGGTAAACGGGTTGCACATTGAGACATCTGAAGATAACCCAGTACCAATTAATTTGTGTAGTGTACTCAAGTTGCCAATGGACGAACTAAAAACGCTGGTACTACGAGCAAATTTTCGAAAGGGCGTTGCTGATCAAATGTTCTTTGGACTTTTGAAAAATTGTCATTCTCTGGAAAATATTGAGTTTACGTTGCGCGGCGTATCCGTTTTTGCACAAGTCACTCCAATTGTCTTTGTGTTACCAACTTTGACTACACTAAGCATTGACTTCCACAATGAGGATCGTATGCGGGATTGGCTACCATTCATAGGAGCTCAAAATTCGATCAAACATTTGAAGTTGATTTCACCTTATGGATTTGAGCTGGATCAACCAATTGTCAATGCGATTATCAAAAATGCAAAAAGTTTGCAAAGTTTGGAATTGAGAAAGTTGAGAAAAATGGATAATAACGTGTGTGCCCAGTTTTCAAGGGAGTTGTGTAAATTGAGTAGCCTAATTTTGCATGGCTATGATCATGCGACATTCCATAACTTGAGGCTTTTACCAGATTCGCTTCAGGTTGTGGTCCTGGAAAACTTTAAATGTGATAGACAAGACCTTGCAATAATTACTGAAAGAGTGGTGAATCTAACAACTAGAAATGTAGTTTGGAATAATGACAACATTATTGGAAGACGTATTTTTCGAAGGTGACTTTTTATCGACGTTTCAGTGTAATTTGTAAACCATAATACGACTTACAATTGATACAGTACAATAGAAAAAAAATTGGAACAGTAAAGTAATATTAGATACCATAAAAAAATATTATATATTATATATTTGTTTCGCTATGTGACATGTTTACGTTTACATTACATTGGTTTGTTAAAGAAAAAGTAGATTAAATAACAAATAAAATATTAATATTCAACAAAATATAACATTTTCCAAAAACCGAAATTATTCATTTGACATTCCATCGTTTACCATTTATTACGTAGCTGAAAGCGAAGCTCAGCGGAGTATTTACTTTAACGCATTTGTCTGTCTGTCTGTCTGTAAGCCCGATAACTCAAAAAGGCTTTGACCGATTTCGCTCAAATGTGGCATGTAGGTCACTGTCAAATGGTCAAGGCCAAGAACCCTTTTTTCAGCCTTCTAGGTCAAACCCCAAGGTCAAAGGTCAAAGTCAAAATTTTCAACATGTTCATACTGTACATTTGAATAGCGCAATCCAAACCTCCGGTCGAGTAGTTCACGAAGCATGTATCACTTGATTTCAAACACATGTCATGGGACATATCATTCGAAAGCATTTTTCATGGGCAACAATGACCATCCCTAGCGTCGTTATAAGTCGTATCGTTTCAGCTACGTCGTTATGATAGCTCTTACAGCGGGCTTATTGTTTTCAAGCATAATATACCTTACTTTGGTAACTAATTGACACTAGAACTATACATACGTATACTATAGATCATCAAAATTAATATGTATTTGTTTTTTGCGATTTTGCAAAACGAAAGGAGTTTAGAAAGTCTGGAAATGAGAAATTTGAACAAGGTACATCATGGCATTAGTGCACAGTTTTTTAGGGGGATGGTTAACTTCAGGAGCTTAACTCTAGAGGGAGTTCAGCAACCCAAAATTTATAACTTAGATTTGTTGCCACAGTCAATGGAAACTTTGGTGTTGGTGAATTTTAAGATTGAAAGAGAAGTGTTCCAATTAATTGCTGGTAAATTCGTTAACTTAAAAACTAAAAATATTTATTTCGGTTAATTTGTCAAATGTACTTTTTTCTGTTTAGTTATAACGTATTTAGTGTAGTGATGTCTAATGGGAACCAATGGGTACTATTTGGCTGACATATATGACAGTTTGTGATTTCTGAAGTTGAAGAGCTGAGTAATATCATTTTTAATAAAACTTAAAGCCGAATTGCTCGGAAATTTAATCAGAAGATTTATCTATTTATTTGGCAATTGTTTTAAAATGGATGTGTGGCGTTCATCTATCTTAATATTCCATTTAACTGCATTTATTAAAGACATCAATAATCTATGATGGAAATGAAGTCATTCAGGCTGTTCAGAAAGATGCTTTGGGTTTTAAGTGAAGATTTGTATTTGTAGTAGCCGACGATCCTAGTAGCAGGATTTACCGTTTGTGGTTTTTTAGAATTTTATGTTGAATGAATATATACAATTTGATTTGACATGTATGTATATTCATGAAGACCAAGATGCTGTATGTGCACTTGTACAACTTGTGTTTATGAGAGATATAGAGTACGTGATACATGATTTTTTGTGACGTCGAGGAGTCACTTCTACCAAGCAGACCTCAGGCTGGAGAGGTAGCAAGCCACCTACATCTCCGGAAAACAGTAGCAATTGTCATTATTGCACTTTATTTGCCCACGAGTCAGTAAATTGTCCTTCAGACACCTTTTTAATTACTTATATTTGTTTAAATGTTATTACAAGAATTTGAAAATATCAAGTAATATATGCCTTATATGCTTAATAGCGTGTGAATTAGGAGATTTTTTTAAAAGTAATTAACCTTGTGTGCTTGTTATTCCTATTCATCAATTATACCATCAATGTTAATAGGATTCTGATTATTCATGATTGGACTGAAACTGTGTGACTTGGTTATCATTATCATCATCAAGACTGCTGGAGATAGAGACCCAAGTTTACAGACATTGCATAGCACATTTCAAGCTAGCACAATTTCTCAAGGCCAGACCACTCATCTTAGCATTACGAAGCATTAGCATCATGTGAACAGCGTAGGCAAAACGCACACAGCAAGTAACAGGTGTATATGACTAGGTAGAGAGAGTGCAGTGTAGCAGCTCTATTTTTTACCTTTTTCAATGAAAACTGCGGTATGATTGTAGAGAAAACTTTTAGAGAAGTTTTGTATTATTTCTAACATAGCAATTTTGAAAAATAAAAGGAGTTTAGAAAGTCTGCAAGTGAGAATTTTGTGCAAGATACATCATAACATCAGTGCACAGTTTTAAAGACCAGAACACAACATTTCTAGGCTTTTTGGTATTGCTATTCGTCAATTTCTAAATATTCCATGCAAACCGCAAATATTAAACACTTCTAAAATTCACCATTGAAATGAATTCAGTTTAACGTGACATGACTATGACAGTGTTTCTAGGGGTTTCGCTGTTGCTATTGCAAAATTTTGTAAATATTCCATGCAAACCGGAAATAATAAACAATTTCAAAATTCATCATGGAAATGATCTCAGTTTAAGGCAACATTCGATAGAAGTTTCTGCACCAGAATCTTGTGTTTTCTGCAATAACGTTTTCAGAAGTGAAATTGGTTTGTATGACCATATCAAGAAACTACACATTATTGAAGCATGCTATAGATACGATTTTTGTAGCGCTGTTTTTCAGTACTAAAACAAAAATTTGCATATGAGTACTCATAAAGGTGAAAAGTTTCTTTAAGTTTGATAATTGTGGATAATGTTTCTCTTCGAAATCCAAACACGAAATTCGATACGAAATACCTATCTGTTAACACAAACTTTGCCTTGTAAAGAGTTAATTTTTTACAAAGGATTTAGCAATTTAGATGTCAAAATTTTTTGTGACAGGAGCTATTTAATATTAGAATTTTTGGTGCTGACTACATTTATTGGCCTAAAATGTATTATTCAAGGCTAAAATATATTGTTATTCTTTTAAGTTTGTTTACGGTTTCCCAAAAGTTTGTCCATTAAAATAATTTCTCCTGTAAAATATTGATTCATAATATTTTGCGTTGTACTTAAGGAAATTCACTTTGTTAATTATGTTTCAATAATGAATAATATATGAGATTTTTAAATTGTAAATTCAATGAAAAGATAAAATTAGAAAAATTATGGATGGCAATAGATATAATAATAATTTCGGGTAGTTACAATAACGTTTTTGAATTTTAATTAAAGCGATGATAATTGATCTACAAAGACAAGTTGCATAGTAGACATTTTATAAATATATTTTAACTGAAATTCTAAATTCAACATTGCTTATGTTTTTAAATGTAAGAATCAGAGCGTAGTTAGACTTTCTGTTGTCAGAATGCAATTGGATGCAGCATATACAAGTATTAATTCGTAAGGTTGAACATTTGTTACAAAAAAGTTAAATAACGATTCGTTACTTGTCAAACAAAATTTTGTACTTTTTTACACACAAACATTTTACACATTTTTACACAAAATTAATGAACTTGTCCATGCTTGAAGCAGTGTAGTAAAATGCTTTGATGTATCATGCCATGAAAAACCCAAACTATAAATGCTTTCTTTTACTTTGTTTATTCTCATGCACTACTGCCACATCTAGAATACTCAGTCAGCTGCTTCTTTGGTTTGACTGCTTTATCATTTGAGTCGCGTACAATAGTAGAGAACCATACAACACAAATTTCCACCAGACCATAACAAAAGACCAGCTCATCTAAATAAAAACAAAAATAATTCTCGTAATTATTTGTATAACTAAATCAAAATATTCCTCAAAATTTGCCCTATCGTATTTTAACCGAGATGGTCAATACCCAGTGACTTAATTTTATTCGAGAAAAACACGTATCTACCTTAATATGGATTCCACTTTCAAAATTCACCGTTTTTGTTTATTTTGCTACAGAAAATATTCACCCTCAAATTCTGAGGTTCTCAAAAATGACCTAAGACTATTTATTAAATTACTGGAAAGATTTATTTTCAAAGAAAACTATTTGTGGACTCGCTTATCTCAGTTAAATGAATTGCACGATTCTGTAATGGGATGTTGTGAGGATTGTTATTTGTCAGTTGACGGGTTTTGTGATATGTACCATCAGCTTAAATGTTTGGAGTTGCAGTTGGAGTGGAAAGTTAACAAGCTTGTCAGTGTGGTAAAATTAGCGAACCGAGTGCCTTCACGAGTATCCCAAGTACAAAAAGTACTGCAAAATTTTGGCAATAAAGAAGATCGCTTGGTTACCACCCAAACAGGAAAATATAAGCTTATTAAAAGCTTCAGACATCAAATTACCAAGCATTGTATAAACTTTTTCTATTTATTATTATTTACTTGCAAAATGTTGGAAGTCGTTAACTTTCATTTTATGATTCTTCCATTTATTTATTTTTAGGTCGTGACAGATTAGCTAATTCACTTCCAAGAGTCTCGCTACAGAAAATTGATCAACCATGTAGGATATCAAACTGTCAACCAAATGAGCTAGAATCACCAATTAAAAGAATGACTCGTCCGAAGTGCTCACTCAAAATTGACCAACTACAATGTGCAAAGCTGTAAGTTGAATTACTTAAAATAATATATCAAATTTATTCACAAAATAATGAACGTACTTGTTCATCTTTTAAAATTACAGAGAAGCAAATTCATCATTGAATGATGACATTAGATCGGAAGATGACCATATCAGCAATTATTGTGCCTCTGATTTGTCTACAACTCAAGAAAATATAAATGAGGATATACGTCAACACGAAGACATTACTTCAGATAATGAACATTATTTTCAGGAATTTTCAAATAGAAATGAGGAAGATGTGGACAAGACCTCTCCACTAGTTTCTGATAGAGTGTGAGTAACAAAACTAACCGTTTTTTACACTAATTACTTTGTGAGACGGAAATTAAATGTTCGAATGGTTTTAATTTTTATTATCTCTAACATTTATATAGAAAACAACAGGGAACGGATCAAGACCAGACCAGTTTTGGAAATTTGGAAGCTTCAAGGCCTAATCTTTCCATTGAAAACATTATTCTGAACACGTTATCAACAAACGAAAGCACTGAGAACATTATTAAAATTGAACTTGGTCGTCCGAATGAGGAACATTTGAATATTATACAACACTCTGAAAATTTGGTCGACGACACCACTGATTTACCAACTGAAGACACACAACCAAAAGAAATCAAACAAAAATCCACAAGAGAATTTATTCAACAAAATGAAAGGCAAAATTCGGGTACCTCGTTGAAAAATGTTACCGTAGCAACAACATCAACATTCACACAACAGAGATACAGCTTACGTGAAAAACGAGCAACTAAAATTGAACAGCTGACCAAAGCTATTAGTGACCAAGAGGATGACGATTTAAGTGATAGAGATTTTTCATCACCACCACCCAAAAATTCTTTCGGGGATGCTGATTCATCTTTAGCAAGAAAACGACCATGTAAAACCTCAAACCTTAAAAAGCCAATTGAGCGACTTAAAAAACGCCAAAGAGCAAAAACCTTAAAGGTCGGTGAATTTAAGTGTCACTTTTGCTCCCTTGTGAAAACAAATTTGGTACTGTTGAGCCTTCACGAGTACAAAACCCATTCAACACCTGAAAACTTGCTGAAAGATAAGAGCAGCGATAATAAGCATTATAAAAAACATGCTTGGTCATGTCCACGCTGCCCTAACAAGTCCTTCATTACATCTAACCTTTATATCGCCCATTTTTCCTCCACTCATTTTGGAATTGGAAGCGAGCCTTCAGAGAGCAGCACGGAAACCTCACTGCCACTGCCATATTTCTACGGACACCGAAAAAACAAAATAGAAGAAATTAAATCCGAACTTATTAACGGTTTGATGCAGTTTCGGTGCAAATTTTGTAAACTACCATTTACAGTAAAAGGAGAATTAAGAAGACATATTCGGGAATTACACCAGTCTAATCCCAAGCGCCCAACAACTTGTGCGATTGAAACCGAATCCAGTGAAAAAATTGCTGAAAATTTCACCTGTAACTTTTGTCCATCCACTTGGCAATATGCCCCTGATTTAGCCCTTCACGAAACTGAACATGCCGTCCCCAAACCACCCTCAAAACAAAACGCCCTTAAAACCTCAAAGTGTCCACGTTGTCCATTTCTGTACACTTTACAAGCAACCTATATCAAACATCATTTAAAAAATCATCTCAACTTGTTATCCGGCGATTATCCTGGTGCATGCAAATTGTGTAGTGGGCCTGACAACTATGTGCCAAATCGAGAGCAGCATTTTAACAAATTTCATAACACAGCTTTACTAGAAGATCCCACCAAAATTTTCAAATGTGAATATGATCAGTGTGCTGCATATTTTTTAAAAGCTTCTCAACTTTTTCAACATACCAATTTTATTCATCTAAAAAATAATTACAAGTGCGATATTTGTGATAAGGTGTTTAGGAGTAGGAGAACGTTAGTAGGGCATAAGAAGATAATTCATAAGAATTACGATGAAGACCCAAGTTTGCCTTTGGCTTGTGACAAGGACGGATGTCCGAAACGGTTTAAAAGTGAGGGAGAGTTGGAACTTCATAAAATATTTCACGCGAATACTGATCGATGTAAAGCCAAGTGTAAAAAGGATGATGAGGACGGACATGATGAACTGGTTTGTTCGGAATGTGGAAAAGTTTGTAAATCTTCGGAAGCATTGACCGTACATCAAAAAAGAGTTCATCAACCAAGGAACTTTGTGTGTCAAAAGTGTGGAAAGGCGTTTAAAAGTATATATAATTTAAACATTCACATGGAATATCATAAGGGACCGGAGGGATGGAAATGGGAGTGTAAAGAATGTGGGAAGAGGTGTCCGGATAAATACAAATTGAAATCCCATTTGAATACACACTCAAAGGAAAAGCCTTGGATTTGTCAGTTTTGTGGAGAAAGGTATGCGCACAGACATAATTGGAGGAATCATTTAAAGATGAAGCATGGGGATGAGGAAGGAGCTCAAGATGATATTAAGGGGAAAATTTTAAGTGAAGGGGATAATTTAAAAAGGAAGGGGAGCAAAAAAGGGGATTGTATTATTGCGGGGGTGGTTGCAGAGGAAACGGGATAACCAGACTAATAATACGTGTTTAACTGCTATGTACATAATCCGTGGTGGAATGCATAATTAAATAATAATTTTTAATTACATAAATAAAGTCCCAAAATGTACACTTTCAAAGAAATAAAGTTCTTCGGAAATAACAGAATAATTTCATTGAGTATATTTATATTTCATATATATTTTCATTCATACATTTCAAATATCCATTTATAATAAACGATATAATATGTGTATATAATATTCGTACAATACACTAGAGCACACAGTGTGAATATTAATAGATTAATTGGCCTTAAACTGCCTGTGACAATTTTATTCAAAAACAATTCTAGCTCTGACGTTAACCTTTCTGTTAGCCAGTAGGACAAACTCTTCCCTCCTACACTTGAAATTTTGCAGAACCAGAACTTCCAGTGAATTAGGTAAAAGGTCTAAATGGTGAAGACGTTCTGTAAAGTTTCCTTCCAGAGTCAAACTTTTCAAGTTGGACAGCCCCCTGAATAACTGGGCAATCAACCGATTGTCTACCTCTGTCAACGTTCTCATTTCCAAACTGCGTAAATTTTCTGCATTATTTAAAATTGCATTCACAAGGGTTCTACCCAAATAAAACTCGTTATCAGTTGTAACCAGCTTTAATTTTTTTATCGAGGTATGTGCTCTTATAAAATCTACCCAAACTGGCAAACGAACCGGAACCCTGACTTCCACGTTTAATGTAGTCAAATTTGGTAAATTGAAATGACTTGGTATTTCATGAATTGGAGCGTGAACGCTTCCTAAAGTAAAATCCAGGCGTTCTAGCGAATGAAAGTTTTGCAATAAATCAAAGAAATTTTCCGCTGATTCTCCGTCCAGAAAATTTACCAGATACACTTGAATTACTAAAGTTTTCAATTCGTACATCTGCCAATTAAGCAAACCATGTAAATTAATTGGTATTGGTGGAGTTGCGGCTGAACCCATATCTAAACCATTCACAACCAGTTTTTGAAGACCCCTCATAAACCTTGGGAAAGCATTTGCCTCAGAAAGTGACTTCACCTCAAATAAGTTTGAATCTCCAAGTAGTAGACTGCCTGATAAATATAACTCCTTGACATTTTTGCACTGCTTTGCAATAAGCAGAAAATTAGGTTTTGAAATCGATCCATCCAAACGTAAAGTTGAGAGTAATCCTGGTTCTTTGAAAAGTCGAGTACGAGAAAGTACCAATTTTCTGACGAACTTTGAAACATTGCAGTTAACCACTCGTTTAAAATTGAGGATGGAGGTTACATCCATTTTGTCGTCGTCAATCTTCACTTTTCTGTCAAAGTTTTCGTCAATAACGCCTTGCCATTGTTTACAGACCAGTCGTAGTTTTGAAAGATCTCTTAATTCTGGGGCCAGTGCAAAGATTTTCACCCAAATCTAAAATATAATTTTCCAATTGTTAGCTTAGTGTATCACAATCTATATTTTAATTAAATAATTAACAAACAGGAGTCATCAATAGAAAAAGGAATATCATTGAGTTATTTACCTCAGGGGGCACACGACTGCTCACGTTTTCTTCAGATATTTCACTTTCCATCTTTTCGCTGCAACTTAAGTTTGGGATATTTATTTGAACCTGTAAAATATAGAATAAAAAAATCAACGATAATATTAGTTTATTGAAGTTTTCGCAGCAAAATTTATTGGTACAGATGAATTAGTCGCTTATTTAAATTTGCAGTTATTACCACAAGTAATTAACTAAATGATTTGATGTTGTTGCACAATGAAGACAAGATAATTAGCTTTGTTTTAAATCAAATTATCAAATAGTAAAAGGTTTACTCTTTGTTTTTCACTTTAGACTAAACACGCAAATGTTTATGTGCTGTTTTACGCAAACTCAGCTGTTCAGTGTCTCCTATTTTTTTATCAAGAGGTTGTGTTTTCGCACTACTTTGGTGAGTTTGCCAGATCCACTGGATAGTATGTATCAACGTGAACACCAAATTATCACTTCAGTATACCCAAAAATCCCAATCCTGCTGCACGTTGCTTTGCTTTGCACATTTTGTTTTGCTGACTGGAAAACACGTGATCACCTGATTCGCCAACCTGGTGAATGAACTCAGGTGATCACGTGATTTGCAGTGAGCAAAAAAATGAAAGTGCAGCGAGATAGTGATTTTTGGGTTTACTGTAGTAATAATTTGATGAATACCCTGAATGCTGGGTACAACTATAAAGCGATAGCAAAAGTACTTAATGCTTTTCGCTAATTTGTCTCTATTAAATACACTATTAGCACGAACGTGTACAGAAGTAACACTAGAAAGCAGTTTTAGCAGTAAGTTACTTCATTAAATTCAATGCTTTTTGGGTCTTTGAGTATTCACTGAATACATCTCAAGGTCTTTTGGGACTAAAGCTTTATTTTGGCGTAACCATTATGCTTTTAATATTTAATATAAATTATAATTTATAATTTATCAGAAACGTTTCCACGAACGACTTGTACAATGAAACAGTTTCGGGAGTTCATAAAAGGCATGCAATTCAAGCTATATCATCCAAAAGACATCAACAAAAATAAAATGTATATACAACTGTGAAACCAATTCCTGTGTAACGAAAAATAGAATTGCAGGCATATAAGTTGATTGAAATTCCAAAACTAATAAATTGACCAAAAATAATGTATACACACATGGAATCAGCTTGATTTGTGACTCAGCTTCAAAATATCATTAGCATCATCAAAATATTTGCTTTCAAAATCTTACTTGGTAATTAGTAATATTTAATCTTTGTATTTAATTAAATATCAGAGCAATTTTTTCATTGAATACCGAGAAACGTTTTGTTTTGTTATGCTTGACCTTAACAACAGAGTCAAACAACTATTATTATTGGTAATAAATTCCTTCTGACGTAGTATTTAGTATTATATAAGTACATTATAAATATTTGACCACATTTTAAATTATAATAACATTGTAATAAAGTAGTGGCGAAGTGAATTAGGTAATTGTGAAATGTGCCAAAGGTTTTAGTGAATTTTGGGCCAATTCCCTGCTCAAGTTTTTAAAAGCATCAAACTAACAGTTTGATCTATAGCAAACTGTTCAACAGTCAAAGGGGTCAAGGGCTCCACATAATTAGTATTCCCAATAAATACCTTCACCACCTTACAAGATTTCCGAAACCGTCGAAACCATGGTTGAGTCATGCCGCTCCTCAGCTGCACATCCAAAACATACTTTGATGCTTTATACACATTAGCCAAACTGGTATACATGAAAATCAAAACAATGCCAGCATTGACTGCGGCTAATGCAAACATAAAAAACATTGACAAAGGGAGTTCAACTCCAAAACTGAAGCAGGCATATAAGCTTATCGTGTGTACAAACATTACAGACACGAGAACATCGGAAGTCATATAGCAAGAATAAAGCCTCCGATACTCTGTCGACATTATTTCAATTTCTCTGTAGATGAGGCAAGCACGCCAATTGGACATACTTCTCCCTGACTGACTTTCGACGATTTGCTGTCCCGCTAGTAAAATGTAGCTTTTCATACAATGACTTTTAAGCAATAAGACTAACGTCATATGGAAATAGCTACCACTCAAAAGAAAGCTCCAATTAAAGTAGCTTACACTAAATATTAGTGCTTTAGCCAACAGTTCATCATATGTCCAAGTTGCACGTAAATCTGTTCCAATTTGACCACCGCATTGTGCCTTAACAGTCCAGTAGCCACCTAAGTGAATTGGTAAGCAGGGGTTCCGTATTAGGTCCGCATGGTATAACAATGGCAAACCAACACAAGATATTGCCATCGTTTTGATAATTAGTTTTGTGAGCTGATTTCCGTTCGAGTTTTTAGGATATGCTAAAAAATATTATGAACTTGCAATAAAGTGTAATTTTAATAGGCTAATCGTAAATAAGAATATAGATTTTTACCATTTCTTTGGTTCTCAAAAGCCAACATTTGATTCAAATACAAAACAATAAGTTTTGCCTTTGAACAGAATACGTGGTGAGTGTAAACATGTAAAAGCAAGGCGCAAAAGTTGAACATACTGTGAAGTTTTATAAAAACGTTGATTCCGTTCCAAGTCCATAACAGTTGCACCAAAACAAGAAACGTAAATAGAATGCTGATGAGAAATCTAACTTTGTAAAACAATTGCCTGCTTTCGGATTTTAGTTTGAAACATTGTTGTCCTTTACACCATTGGAAAAGAAGACTGCCAAAGATGTCAGTTATTTTAAGTTGTTGGATTAAAGAACCAAGAAGATTTCCGGAGGTAAGCATTTTGAGAATATTTTAATCACGCGGACTGTTTGAAAGAAAAATAAATAAGACGTCTGAATCTGTGAATCCTCAAATTCGACTGACTAGTTTTTAGTCTCAAAAATAGCAAAAGTACAGGAAATGTGTCGAGATAGTTAACGGCGCACGTGTGCATAGTTTAACTTTGAACATCTATCTTGTTTTCCATAAAAAATATTATATTTTAGATCAAAAACTATGCTATATTGTTTGTAATGGGTGTCTGCACTATATAAACGACTAATTAATTAGTTAATACCACTAACAGAGAAAATAAACGAATAGCTTATTTTTTATCTAGTTTAGTGTTTTTTATAAAAAAAATACTTTTCTGACATGGTTTAATGCGAATTAATAATTTAATCTTAAAAGCGTGGAGAATAATATAATGGTTAAATAGCGTGTGACATATACCGACATTTTCAATTTTCCGGCGGTATATGAAATTAATAAAGAAAGCTTCAATAGACAGAAAAGATACTTATCATTTGGATTAATAATTCGATAATTTCTAGTTTGTAAGCTCACAGACAAAATTTATATAGCGGTTATAAAGAGTTTATATGTATTGTTTGGTATTATGTTGTTATAAGAGCTGACAAATAACTTATATGATAATTGATGTCTATGCAAAATAAAGTATTTACAATCGGTGCTTTGTTTCAACTAGTTAAGTAAACTATTGCGTCAGACCCACACTTTAATTTGTGAAGCATTTAATATTATGGAGCAAAAGTGGGTTACGCGTGCATTGTTTGCTTCACCAAAATAATAACCGTTTTCTAATATGCTTCTCTGGATATTTTCATACTGTGGGCATTTGGGTTACTGCATGCATTTCTACTTGAAGATAGTAAATATGTTCTACGATAAAAATTCGATAATTCAGGTCACACATAATGCTATAGTGTTTGTTATGGGTGTCTGCACCGTATGTATGAGTCATAAATTAGTTAATACCAATAATCCAAAAAAATAACGAATAACTCATTTTTTATCTGGTTTAGTTCTCTCATAAAAAAACTGTTACTTTTATGACATGGTTTTATAATCATTATTTAATTAACTTTTAAAGCGTATATAATAATTTATTGGTTAAATACCGTGTGCCATATAGCGACATTATAATCGGGGCGATATACTAAATTGATAAAGTAAGCTTCAGTAGGCAGGAGAGATACTTATCACTTAGATTAACAAGTCATGTCAAGACATGAAGAAAACACGAAGATGAATCTGAATGCATTCTGACACGAAAAGACATGTAATCTGACACCCGTCTGATATCGACATCTGTAACCATGTAACCGTTAACTGCCCGTTAATTCAAGAAGTAATGAATTTTAGACCAGAATCTCTTGACAAAGTTTGATCACAATACTTTAATCTATCGATAAGTGCAATAACAAATCGCCCATTTAAAAATCTAAGATGCTAGCAAAAATTCACATATACGCTTTTTACTCTTAATATAACTACTTCAATAACTTTATTTGTGAACGCTGCATTTAGTCATGCAATGGTTGCTTGAGCGATGGATTCGTTTGACTATTTTGGTGTTGCCTCCTCACTGCTCCTCTTTGCTCCTTTAACCTCATACCTACCTCCGCTACGTATTTTTAGGTACTACTCACTCCACGTCTGCATTTTGTCCCCATTTTTTTCGTTTCTGCTTGAAAGGTGAATAAACTGCTCAAAAAAATCGTCTGAAATTGAGATGCGATGCTCTGTGCTTTTCAATTTATGGCAATTTTTGAAGATTTTTTCCTTTTCCCCTGTGGATTTTAATGTAAAAAATCCCACAAAGTGTCCAGCCTTAGATTTTCTGATACTTCCAGTTATGTTTTCTGGTTTAACATTCAGATTATTCTCACAAAATGATTCAAACCATTGGATGTCAGTCAATTTTTATTTTTTATTTCATGTACTAACATGGTTGCACCCAGATGGTATATTTTTTCTGCTTGGTTTTACATCACTAGTCTTCAGTTTCTTCAGATTTTCCATGTCAGTTTTTGATTGAAGTCTGAAGGCTTGAAAATTAGTCTCACATTGATTAACTTTGTTTATTAACTGATCAACATTGGACTTTAAATCACAAAGCTCAGTTTTCAAGGTTTTAAATTCCGAATTTTGTTCTTTTTGAACCACCGTAAATTCGTGTTACCTTCGTATGAACATTTTCTTTCTCAAATTTTCACATTTCTCTCACAGATTCTTTTTTTTGCTTCTTTACTGCAGACCTGCTTACACTCTGTAGACTTTACCCTAATTATCCATTTAGACAGGTTGCTAGGGATCGACTTACAGAGTATGGCTAGTCCATATCTAAACTACTTCTTAACTATGGCCAAGTGGCCGCGACAGTCAGAGAGGATTCATTTGGTATCGCTACCGCTCCGTTTCAGGGCCTTCACCCACTGCACCTATTTTTGGCTAGAGGCCGGTCCATACCTCTTTTCCCCTCCAAACTGCCTGACAGGCCTTAGGTGAAGGGCTACACCGTAAAAAAACTACTCCCCCCACCTGGAATCGAAGCCGAACGCCCAAGCACCTAAGTCGAGATCTCTTGCCGCTAGACCCCACTGCCTGCATTATTGTTAAGGGAATTACTGCGCAATATGTGACACAAGTAAGTTGTTGACACAAATTTTACAACAGATCGTTGCAAAGTCTTATGGCACCGGCAATGTCACCTTTCTTTTCATGGTCGTTAAAAGTACATTTTTAATGCATGTGTAAAGATGTGAAAAATGACCGATGACTTGTTTTATGGTCTTAAAAATACACAATGAAAGGCTTGTTGATACACATAAAGAGCATAACAAAATGAAAAAAGGCTTAAAATCCATTTTAGTATCTGTGTTTGTTGTATTATTAAATTTATCTCGATACAAGTTATTTAATTTGTAATCAAGAATTCAATGTCATGATGACCGTGCAAACTTTAAATAAATGCCACTGACATAATACAACTTATTATCAAATGATATATCCCTAATGTTTACCTAAATGTTTACAAAACAGTATCAATATTAGATTTATTAGTTATTTCATTAAATAAATTGTATTTTTATCTAATTATGAAATCAGGCAATAAAAATAGATATTTGAATATAAGCATACAAAATAAAGTAATACACAATTTATAGTCCAAATTCAAAATAACTTTACGTAAGATTACCTATAATATATGACCAAGTAAAACGGTTATTATCTACACACTCCCAATTCCTTCCACCGCTTCGTTGTATATTCGAAATAACTGGTTGTATTGCAAACAACATCAAATCAATATATTGTTAATAAATTGATCACGTAGTTTATTTTAGGAAATACCTTAACTTAAATAACGTAAGAACGAAAACGGTGATAGTTTGAAACGTCAATAAATGTATAAAAACGGTAGGAGGCTAACTATCGAATCGTTATCTTTTCCATGTCTTCTTAATACTCCTATTCAGTTCTGATCCCGGAAAAATGTTTTCCATATTTTTGTTATTCATGATAATATTCTCATTTAATTTAACTTGACGCTTAAAAGTAGCTCGCCTGATTGCTCGACGAATTAGAGAAACTGTGTCTTTGCGTAAGTTCTTAATGTATTTTTGAGCAGTCTGAAAACCCGTTTAGCCTCTATTGTTTTGGACACAGTATAAGCTACCAGCTTTGCAATCTCGTATAATAAATGTTGTCAAATCATGAAATTCTTCTGGTGACATCCAACTAGCAGTGTAATATATTAGTGTGTTACCAATTTCATCAGCCGAGTAAACATTTGCTCCCATTTGTATCAAGAGCTTTATCAGAACAAGGTTACATTTGTTAATCAACAATGGTGTAATCGCACCAAATTTATCCTTTTCATTGATAAGTTGAGCATTTTCATGTACTAAGAATGTAATCATATCAGCTTTTTTCTTTAAGTCTACTTCGGTATCATTGGCACTGAACATGACACATATGTGAATCAAGTACTGATCTGTAGTCCAAAAGTTTTGTCTAATAAAGTATTCTAATAAATCATATGAAACTCTCTTACATGCCAATTGTAGGGGAGTTTCCCAATTAT
>JAQFZH010001050.1:0-24676 GCA_034695485.1 Entomobrya nivalis
TTTAAATGAGTGAATTAGTTTATCTGATAAAAAAGATACCTTAAGACAAGAGGTTGACTAAAATATACCATTGGTTAAAGTATTTTTCTTTTCCTCAGATCCACTTAATACCACAATGAACACATAATGCTACATTAACATTTTATTGTAAAACACTATAAAAGCGTAGTAATGAGCGACAGATCTGCTTCCCTTTGCTGGTGATCAACAGTCCGAACTTAATTTTCGTCGTCTGTGACGTGTGAGCTGTTATCATCATCGGTGAGTAAATCTGCAGCTGCAGCCTCTTCAAGGGCTTCGTTTTCACTATCATATGCCATGATTTCGTCATCATCCAAATGCGAGGATCCTTCCATGAAGCTCGAGAAACTAAATGCAAAAAACAATTATTTCAGTTATCTTGTAAAAACATCACAAACGTGCTGGAAGAGTTATATTCATATAATCAATTATACCGTTTAGGATCTTTTAGTCTTGAAACAACTTTCCATGCGTTACAATCGGGACTATTGCAGAATTTCTTCAGCTCCTCCAGGCCTTTCTCTGTCTCCACTGCTCCTTGATTTATAAATTCTTCTTCAGTAAGTAGTTTTGGTTTAGGTGGGAACAGCTTGTACCTGTATACATAAAATGATAACTTTTGCTTTAAAATAAACCCAGCAATTGCTTCATCAAGCAAATCAAGTCATTCTTCTACTCAAAACCGAATTGGATTACCTAATAGAGCTTACCTGATTTTCTTGGCTTGGTATATAAGTCGTTCCGCCATTAGCCTGTAACCAACAAGACCTACTATTACGCAGGTCGACACTTCAACCAAATCACTGCTTAGATGAATACAACCAAGGCCGAGAAGCTGTCAAAATACACAATAAAATGTAACAATTTATAAATAAAGATTCTAATGATTTTGGGGTAATGGCTCATGAAAGACGAAAACTTACCTGCAAACTCCATTGGAGAATATTCAAAGTTTTAGAATTAGTCGGAGGGCCAAAACGGTAGCAAGATATCAAACTCACAATTGCTCCAAGTGACAGATAAATTATTACGTAGGGGAGTCGATCTTGAAGAAGTGTCTCAACACGATTCCATGTTTCTCCAGCGAAATATAGTACTACTGAATACAAAACAGTCACAGTCACATATGAGCCCCTTCCCTGCAAAAAAATATTTAATTTATGTAAGAACCCGAATCATATTGAAAAATAAATCATATCATTTATCAATATTTCTTCTTACCCTAGGAAGAAATTTACTGAACAAAAATAGTAGAAGTAACGCTGCTCCTAAAGCACCAACAAGGGTAGCAGAAGAATAAAAGAACGTTGTTGATTTCGCCAACTGAGGAGACAAGAAAAATAACGCAATTCCACTGAAAAATATGGTCACCTTCCAAGGATCAGCATCTACAATAAAACGATCACGAAACAACATTTAAATAAGCAAATAAACGATCGTGTAAAAACATCAATGATAAATCATATAAATATGTAAAAAATTCGTATTGTTTAACTTACGTCGAACGACTAATTTTGCTGTGTACCCTTGATCCGTTGAAATCCCAACGCATGAATCGTTGAAGGTTGGAAAACTTGCCTGGAACAGTAATCGGCACATATTAAATACATGAGTTATGAATATTTTGGAGTATAGCAGAAAACGCAAACTTACATCTCTCATCCTCCATGGCATAAGATTTGCCACCCAAAAGAGCCAAGTACTCGACTTATATTGTCTATAGACATCATCAGCAGTTGGACCTTTAATCAGTTTGATATCTTCAGCAGCGCTGAAAATTCGTAGCTGTGAAATTAAAACATAATTCCAATTATGACAAATGTCATTATTATCATTGGCATATTCATATTAGCAAAGTAACTATGTTTTTGAGGTCAGAGACCATTCACTTACCGTAGCGGATCGGAAAAAATATATAGGTATCTTCTTGTCAGCTAATCGGCAAAATATTTGTAAGTCAAAATTTTCGTCTATAGTCACATTATCGAAGCCCGAATTTAGCGTATGAACCAAGTTGAATTTGGGATATATATCTGGAAGTCCAAGAAAACTTCATAGTCAGTACATTTAAAAAATTGATACGTAATACGTTTGTGCTTTAAATAAGAATAAAATGTTTCCATTTGTCTTACCCTGTTGAAAGGATGATGCAGCAGAAGCGCATAATAAGAATATCGTTATCCACACGAAGTACATCTTCCTTATGTTGAGCATGGTAATTGCAATGAGCCTGAAATTAAATACAGAGATCAAAATAAATAAGTAAGACTAAACACAGTTATCGAGCTACCACAGACTCTCACGGTCACGGTTATTGCGATCATTTCAAAACACTGTAATTCAAAAATCGAACTATTATACTTACACCTCCAATTTATTTCACTTCTTTAATTCCTGACTAACTTAATTTCAACTGTTGCTATTAGGGTCAACTTTACATATTCTTAAAATAATCAGGTAACTTTTGAGTCTACTCTCTATCAAGTTGTGAAGACAGTGAGAAGAATTAAAACCCGTTTGTGCTCGTGTATTAAAATTAACCTTCTCCGTCACCGACTCTTTTCAATTACAAAAAATAAAGTAGCTGACATTATTTGACACAATGCCAATCAATGCCGCGTCGTCTGAAGACTGGGTAACACTCTATCAAAACACCTTTATTTCAAACTTGTCGAGTTGTCGACTAAACCGATCCATGAACTTTGTACCTAAAATTTCAAACGTTTTGTCTTTGTCCAAATAAAGTCCAAACACGCATTAGATGTTGTATGATGTTATTATCTCTCATTCAAAACAGCGCAACGTTTAAGTGTGCGGCATAGTAAAGACGACTGATAATGATAAATGAGTATTAAAAAATCATTGCAATTTTGCATTGCGATTGTGACGTATTAAAAAGTAAGAATGAGACATCGTCTCAGCTCAACTTGGAGAAGAAACACTGACGATTTCTGCAGGTAAGATAATGAGATCTCACAGTCCCGCATCTCAGCAAAATGAAAACGTGCGTGGGAAATTCTTGCTGTTGTCATTGAGCTAAACTAAATGCATGTTGTTGCGTGCAATTGCAAAGCAGTCAGACAGATTGGAGCAATGCATTACGCTCTGCTCTGCTGTACAACAGTCAGATGTTCATTTTTCTCAAAGCATGAGACCGTGCCGGGTCTGCAGCTGACTGACAGTGTTTACAAACACATGTATGTAAATAAATAGGCATGTGTTTTGATTAAGTAGAGAGTCGACGAATGTCAGATTATAAATTGCATAAACGTAAATAATCATAAACTGAGAAACAGGTTATGATTGATTTAATTACAAAATTAAAGGATCGATTTTTTTGATATCAATAGTCGAGGTTAAAAATTGTATTATGGATGAGATTGACGAGAAAAGTGTCAAATCAAATGATCATTATCATGACTGGAGTCCCATGAAAGGAATGTCGGAGTCATTACTAAATACCCTCAGTAATGAGAGCGAGGAAACAGTTGGCCAGTTAACTGGCGTGAGATATCTGAATGGTCAAGATATTTTGTGCCCTTTTAATGACGGAAGTGGAAGGTGTTATAAGGCTTCATGTAGGTATAAACATGTTCCGTATAGAATAAAAGACTTAAACGGTACTTCCTAACTGCTCAGTTACTAATACACATAATTTTTCTTAATAAATTGGTAAAAAAAAGTAATTTGCCGTTGTTTAATGTGGATTTGATACAGAGCTTCCCAAACTTCACACTGCTTCATTGTCCAAACAAGAGCCACTCGGGATCTTTACCTATCTGCCAAAGCAAACGTTTCCTGCAACAGGCTGTATTTCAAAAGTGGTCGTCACCGCTGCCCCAGAGCCAGATAACTTTTATGCAGTGCCAGAGAAAGGATGCAAGTGCTTGTGCAATGACTACGATGAAAGTCATACGAGAGACGGTATGGTATCAGCATTGAATATATTTGCATGAATTTCTGTAACAATGTCAAATGATTTTCACGTTGATTTTTGGATTTTTAATTGTAGGAAACGCAACATCGTATAATTATTTCAATGTCCTGGCGAAAATTCAGTCAGACTTGCTTGGCTTGTCGCAGGAATGTATGAAACAAAGAAAAATAGAATATGCGTCAGAGGAACTGGTCGCTGTGAAACTTCAAACAATGGACAATGAGAATGAAAACGCGTGGTATCGAGCAAAGGTTCTGTACGACACTATGGAATGTAGGAATGATGACGACGAAAGCTTGTTTAAACCAGTCACTGTTGCACTAGAATTGATAGACTATGGAATTACCTGCGTTAAAAGCTCTAATGATCTTATCCCTCTTCCCTCAATTTTTTTACATGTGAGCCCTTTGGTAAGACTAATATACTAAAAATGAAAATACTACACAGTTAATGAAATATGGAAATAGTCTTTACAGCAGGCATTGCTTCGCAGTTAAATGTATCCATGATTTTTTAGACATACAAGTGTCAACTTTATGGGATAAGTCCCTTAATGGGAAGTTGGAGTACTAAAGCAATTAAGCGTTTCAGAGAGCTTGTGCTGGGTCGCAAGATAATCGCTGAGGTAGTCAGAACGTAAGTATTCATCTTTCCTAATGGCGGGCATAATTTGGCAAATCAAATTTGTAACGTTGTATTTGTATGATTTTTTTTATCAGAGCGATAACCACTGAAAGAGTTAGTGATTGCATGATGTTAAAGTTGTATGCGAAAGCTCAAGACGGTGAATTCGTCGATGTCGCTGAAGATCTTGTCAATTTAGGATTTGGAATCAAGTGGAATTTATGATAATGGATGAAATCTGTTCTTTGATTACTTGCTACAAATTTCTGAATACAAATTAGGTTACATGTTTGTTGTAGACTAATCAAAGAAAATAACTAGTGTTTTTCGAACCCATTGATCTGAACAGAATAAAACTGGTAGCGTTTTCGAAAATATCTTTTATGATTGTTACATGGACATGGAAGTGACAGCAGCGCTATATGTATAACTGACAAAACCAACTATTTTATTATCCAATGCGGTATTTACATGGATATTTGTTTTTAAAAACATTTCGGTCGAGTATCCAGTGTTATTCAATGAATTGTATATCAATCATGTTTGTAGCTAGCTTTCAAGTATCGGGTAACGAAAAGATTATTTTTTCACATGCGTAAAATAAAATGCATAATTTACACACAATACAGCTTGATGTATTATGCTGAATTTATAAGTGTTCTAATTGCTATCACAGCATTTGCCTGATTGCTACGTGCTTGAATCATGTCTCCTTTCGCCACGTATCACATAGACTAACATACAGTGATGCATGGACTAGAAGTAGATTGCACTAATCCATATAATCATGAGTTGATACTTGTGTCTCTTGTGCATTGTGCAACTAAATATTTGAGTTGATGAATTTGTTGCGATTACTGGTACTGTACACTAAAAGTATAAGCCCAAAATGTATTCCAAATTAATCTTACTTGCCACTGCACTAATATATCCAAGATATGTTTGTATGATAAAAAAAATTGACTTGTTTTGACGTCGTTCTTACGTCCTTGACGCCACTTCTGGGCCATGGGCAAAGCATTTCCAAATTAACTTAAAATCATAATCTGATATTGAAAACAGTCATGAGAAAAGACCTTGAAAAGTAAATCAATCGATCAAGTTGGTTTTTGTATCACTTGGTATGCATGGACTAGTGATCATTTTAACATAATTTATTGCTTTCACTTTTACAATATGATCAGCAATTATTGGTTACTTTCTATGCATAAGATAAATATGAAGCATGCTTTCCAAATTTTTAAAACGTTTTCACACTTTGATTGTCTCATATTCCCCGAAATTGGAGTATAATTCAACATGCATTTTAATAAGTTGGATTTTCATAACCTTTTTAGCCTCAAAAATTGTGGGCGTACTTCTGCAATGCATGCAAATTCAAAAGCTGTGAATATGTAATTCAAGTAGTTTAAATCATAAATAAAGATCTGAGAAATTCATTGCACTTTCAATAAGTTGAAGATATCCATGGTGGAAGGCAGAAAAGCGGGGAAAGGATCACTTACTATTTTATGTAGGAAAATATACGTAAATGATTTGCTACATGTTAGTTTGGTACCCGGTAACCCGTTGCTCATGCCATGACCTTTGCCATTATCAACAAGTTTCAAAAAAGTGAAAATCATGTGCACATAGGACATGGTTTCATGCATTTATGCATGTGCAATCATTGCACGTTAGATTGTTAGATACATTTCGTCCTGTATTTTCTATATACCTCTCAACTCACTCACCCTGTTTGCCAGGCAATAGGAACGTGACATTGTACGAAAAACATGAAGCTACCTTCTCTCCTCCCAATATTGGGCATGAGCATGGTTAATCAAACTTAAACCAGTCTTTTATGACTTTCCATTATTCTTAAGTGTGTAGGTTTTTTATGGATCTGATACATCATCATATATTATGCATGAATGCGGAGAATGATGAGGTGGTGCGTGGTGCCAGTGCCAAGCACATTTATCCTTGAGTTGAGGATTTGCATTTTAGCAACAATAGCTTTTAAACATGTTTCCTTTCCTAGCCAGACTACTAGTACTAGTGTCCGGCCGGACACCGGCTTGAGTGCTAACTAATAGAGATACGATTTATAAATTAAAACCACTTTTCAATTTACTACAGCTAGCTTCGTTAGAACCCAAACAAATGGTGTGTGTTGTAGATGTGAAGTATGATATGATGAAGAGAGGAGAATTGCACAATTCTATAAGGTGGCAAAGTCATGTTTAATGTGTAATGGGTTTTTTACTTGCAGCATTTGCTTTTGCAGAAACCAGGCACATGGTTTGTGGCATAGAGACTCAAGAGTTGGTTGCTGACTGGAAACTCGTTCTCTTGGATAGAATTGGATGGAATGAAATTAGATATTCAATATTGCAGTTGGCTTGGTATTTGGGTATGTACAAAAGGTTAGTTAGAGGGAAGCAAGGTCTTTTCGTATAAGTAAAAGTATATCGGATAGAGACAGGATGAAAATATTTGGTGTATTTTGTATACGAAGCATACATGTCATATTCTCATCTCGTGTTCATATAAACTTATTGTACAATATACTATCATATCATGCCTACTACGTATGTACATCTTTCATCCAGTTGTACACCCGCACCCCTTATTTAGAATTTTTCATCGTGAGCAAATTGCATTCTCCAGCTTTGTTTATGATTACTCAATAACCCCATTAAAATATCGCCTGATCCTCGCCATACACGTAAAAAATAATTCCCTTTACAGTGGTTGGAAGTGAATACCACTTTAGTCACTTTAAATCAACCAAAGAGCCGGCACCAGTTATCAAATTGGCTCGGACTTCAAAGCAAATTTCATTTACGGTGTATTATTGAAATTACAGAGTTGCTGTGTTGAAAATCTTGCAACAATATTGTACTGATTGTGATCTGATTTGAGGTAAACGAGGGAGAAAATTAGAGTTAAATGTATTTTTTAACCTAACACATAATATATGTGCATATAAAATGTACATAAAATATATAAGGTTATGTTATATTTGTATGTTGATTGAAACGATAATTTTCTTTTCAGAAGAGAAAGCCAAGTTCATCTCATTTGTAGTGCGTTAAAGAAAACCCTGATATCAATATCAAGGTAAGATACATGTTTTATAACTATTACAAATTACGCCCAATCTCAGGTAGAAAAGGGATACAAATAACTTCAATTCAACAACTCTTTTAAATGCTTAAACTAAAACTTAATAAAATTAATAGAGTAAGCCAATTTTCTAAATTAAAAATGCTTAATTCTAAATTAAAAAGTGCTTAGAACCATCTGGAAACTTCTAAAATTCTAAAATATTTGTGGCTCAAGGTCAAAGCAAACAAATTATCTGAAGCTTCCGATATTGTTATTAACTTATTGTAAAGGGATCCCATTACTTTGTAGATACATATTAGATTTTTTGGTTTCCTTTTCTACGCATTCTATTCGGAAAAATAAAATAGCCCGGCTATCAGAATTTCACAGCTTTCATTTGATTACCGTCTTATGTATAAAGGACATACTTTCTCCTTCAATTCAAACAATCCGATTCCCGTGAACGTCTCGAGTAACTGAATGCCTATCCACGTAAAATTCCAACAATACCACTAAAATTTTAATTAGAAAAAATAACGAATAGATTTTCATGAAATCTGCACGAAGAGAAAGGAGAGGGAGAGATATAAAAATAACTTAAGTTATCAAATAAAGTAATATGAGCAATCATGTAAAATTTGCATGCTAAATTTCCAAACTAGGTACACACTATACTAATCCTGCTAGCTAACTGCTAACACTCAACACTAAACATTTCTTATTGTTATCAATGACATGTCCGTGTGCCAAGGTCAGAGTTCAAAAATCATTACCCAACTTTGTGCAACTTTTCAATGATAAAGGATCGTTCAATCGTTGACAGATAACTAATCCAATGAATGTTTACTGACTAGAAACGTATGTATAGTATATGTCAGTGAGTCAAACAGCATTATATGATATACATTCAGTAGAATATATATATACATGCCATAAATTTTGTATTTAGTAAGAGTTTAGCCAATTTTAGTTGTGTTCGTTCTTGAAGATCGTTATGAAAATCCGGTTTCAGCTCCGGTCTTTTAGTTGCAATGATTTCTATTTTACTCTGCAAGACTATAATTTGTTGTGCAGGTTGCCGGAAATGGTGCAAGAGGTGGTCACCGTACTTTCCCTTTCTATGATTTTACGGCAGCTTAAAAAGTTTGCTCCGGGGCGCTTTATGATCGAATTGTCACGTAGATTTTACTGTAAGTAAAAAGTTTGAAGTAGACTTACAGCAAAACTTTGGTTTATATTCACAGTTAGAATTTCTCACTACTTGTTTGGATTTATTGCTTGCATTTTTTTTTACTTTCAACTAAATAATGTTGATGTGGCTCTGACTCTCTGACTAATAAGATAATATAATTAACTACGATAAAAATTGTGCGGAATGGTCAAACTATACGTGAGCTGACTTTTACATGTATTTTATGGACTACTGAAACTTTCACTTTGTCCGTGTAAATCAGTGCCAGTGCACCATACTTTATCGCCTCGTGCGCACGTATCCAATGCTCATGCTACGCATACTTCATTGCTTGACTTGTTGTTTGGTTGATTTTTGCAACGTTGCTTTCATAAGCTGGTTGACTTCCGATCGCTTTCACAGGCGAAAACCAGTGGTGGATGGTGTCATTTATAAAGCTTTGTATAGAACTTTTACTGAAGAAAGTATATCATTAACCTTCATATAAATAAGCATACATACATACACGGATACACGACGACCGAAACCTGGGCGAACAAAACCGAGTGAATGGAATTTTTAAGATACGACTGCCAACAACATGCTTTTCATTTCCAATTCCATCTCTTGTTCATGAGTTTTCATAAGATCTCAGGGTGCTTTTTTCTTACACTCCAAGTTCAACACAAGACCCAAGTACCTTTTTGTGTTTGAAAATAAAAGCGTGGTGTATGAACTACTGAAATCTACATGCTTTGTATTCAGTATTCAGTCAGTATGTATTTTTAAAGTTGTGCTAAGAAAATCCAATTGTATTTTGAGAACTGTTTTTTGTACAAGTTCATCTTCATATTATACGTTACGTCCCACACAACGTGCACAACCTCAACCTTCACCCAGTATTCCATCTTCATGGGTCGTCATGTTATAAAATGCGAGTTCGCACTTCATACTAAAAAAAATTGTTTCTAGATTTTGCAAATCCAGTATTTTTGAGTATACTTGATATGACAATATACATGGTTTCCCAACACAACTTGCTAAAAAATTATGAAGTTTGAAGGGGAATTCATTTTAACATCTGAAGACCAACTGGATTAAATGAGTTGCAAGTTGCAATATTGAGGTACATATCATATTGCTTATATCAACTGTGTTGCCTAAAGGCAAAAGATCTAAATATAAAAAAGTCGCATGGAAGTACATAATTTAATGACGGGAAGTTCTTATTTCGATTATTCTGGCGTAACGTGCAATAAAAAGAAAAATCATCACTTCCTTTCATCTCATCTAAAAGTAGAAAATTAGCCATGAATATGAAAACGTGCACAGTGGCCCACCGTACCCATAAAGTTTTCATTTTATTACATAAGTTATACCTACATACCATTTCTATCTCTCTCTCTGTCTGTTATACTACCTGTACTACCTTCTTTCTCAACTACCAAATTAGAACAAAAAAAATTAATATAGCTTAGGTACATGATGCAACACACAACACAGTTGTTGGTTGTTCTGTTCCATCCTTACATTGTAAGATATCTCTCAAATTTCAATAGGACTATTTTTTTAACCCTATTGCCATTCTTTCGCAACGAAAACATGTGGTGGTTGGTGATATTTCCCTGTGATTACACCATGGTTCCTCCGATGCTCTTCTTTTCTCCCTTAAGCACACTATGCACTATGCATATACTTTTCTTGTTAATTCCATAAAGAACTTCAGCTTAAAAAAAAATCCATAACCAAAACCATTACATTTTGCAGCCAAGCAAAAAGCGTTATCATTTATCATTATGATATGATCATTCGGTGGTGGTATATGCAATGCATAGGATATGAAATTGGTTGCTTTTTTATTCAGTTCAATGTCTCCGTTTTATTTTGCCACTTTCCCAAAACTATTGGATGACTCCGCTATTTTATAAATATAATTTTTTTTGCCAGTCCCATCTCTCTTTTTACAGACAACACAGTAAAGTAACTTCCACTTTTTCCATCCAACTGCCAATTCAGAAATCGCAAAGGATTTTCAATGTAGGTTGATATTCCCTCTTTAACACGTACATAAAATCTAGAAGTATATAGTTTTTTTTCATATTCCGCAAAAAGGAAGATATACATAACTGAGAGAGAGGCAAGGAGAGAGGGCAGAGACGGGAGAGAGAAGAACAGGACATGAGCCAAAGTTTCTCTTCTTCGACCTTCAAAAAGAGAATCACCCCATTTTTTGGTTTGTGTGTGGAGCTCTAGTATATGTATAGTGCTCACACAGATTTTCGTGTGCAATTTTTTTGCATTGTTCGTCATCATCATCGTCATCACCATAATTTTATGTGTTTTTGTGTCTGTGTGTAGTCCAAGATCAGAGTCCCCATTTTTAGAATTTGCACGACAGAAAAGAGGTGAAATAAGCTTCTTTTCTGTTATGTTTTAAAATAAATTTGTATCATTTGCACTTATCCGTTGTAGATCAATTGTCCAAGTATTATAAGTGCATAGGTATAAGATCAAGTCATCAACATCGAAATTGGAGTTCATCAGCACAGATAGATCTCTCTTGTCAAATAAAGGTCGTGTCCATAGTCCATGTCCAATGTCTTGTCTGCCATTGAATTTATAGTGTGTAGGAAGGAAATCAAATTGTGGTCGGTGTCTGGTCTCGTCTGTCTACCTATGCCTTGCCTACCTGTTTAATCTCAGCTCTGGCAAAGAGAAATAAGAAAGGCGGACAAACAGATATCATATAATATACCTATTCCAATTAATCAATCATAAACCTTTTTGCAGGTTGCAATGTAAAGACATTATTTCTAATCAATCAACTCATTTCGAAAAGAAGCACACACGTGGACACTTGCTCAAATAAAATTACAATCACGGAATGATTTAACTTAAAAAATTGTTCAATCACCGTGTATGGTGCATGAAGAAAGCATTATTGCATGCATATATTGCATATGTGTTTGCATAAAAGATTGCATTGCAATTGCAGGCAAGTCAAGTGATTGGATTGGATTTGTGTGTGAATTTGTTCTTTGTGCGTGCAACGTGCTACAGTGCAACCTTTGATTCATGTTAAATGCCACTGTGAAAGCTTCACACTATTCAAATGTCGTAATTGTTTCATACAAATGTAACAGGTCTATTTTTGCAGAGATATATTTTTGTATGCAAAATAGCAGAATTAAGTTCATTTAATTCCAATGGTTGTTTAATTCAGACTTGCATATTTGAAAACTACCTATTTTGATTTTCTTCCATTTGCAGACAAGACAATAAAATCAGTATTGAAATTGAAACCGTTAATTAGTCAATTCTAGTATTATACTTCAATTACCATTTACAAAGCAACATTTATCAATCCTTCCGTCTTGACGTGACAATTTGAATTTGAACGAAAGAATTTGCGTCTATTGTTTGCTCAGGAATTACATTTTAGGTACAATACAAGCTGTGCTGACAATTTTTGCGTAATTTACAAACCCACAACAATTTTTTACAATAAACCATTTATTTTGGGGGGTTGTAAGTTGAGCTGGAAAAATTCTGACGCCTGTTCAAGTACAATCACTACTAATTTGGCAAATTTCCTGGAAATTGGTTTCCAAAAATCAGAACTTGAAACAGTGCATTATTGGATTTCGAAGAAGTAACTCCAATCATATTCCTTGTCAGTATAATTTCTCTATTATTAGAAATTGTTGTACTTTAACTGTCAGCGGAAGAAACAACTTCAAACCAATTCATTGTCATTCTGTTAAAAGTACTGCGTATTCATTTCATCGACAAATTTCGTGGAATTTTCAAGAAGAATCTCGTTCCAATCATAATATTTTAAAGTCATCTTGTTTGGAAGGAGCATCAAAGTCAAAGATGGTTTGGTTTTCAGCTCTCGACGGCGTTGATAACACGGTATTGAAAGCATGTGAATTGCTTCAGCAATGAATTTATATCTAGTTGAAAAAAGTATAGTTTTGTTTTGAAAAGTGTGTAATTAATTAATAATATATGGTTGTTGTGAAAGTTTATTCATTAAATGAATAACTCAGAATAACGACAAGTTTTTTTTATATTGTTTTTAAAGTCAAAATCAATCGAGACACCGGTCCCGGCTCCAGTTTTAAGAGTAAAAAGATTTCATTTTCAAATCATATTCATTCGTAAAACTTAAGTTCAAAAAATGATTTATGTGTCAACTCTTATTTAAGTTTGTACTTTGCACATATTCATTGGGACATAGCTTCAAAATCGCAAATTTCTTTCTTGGGTTATGGGGTCTTTATGGGGCATTGTGATATGTATGACTTTTAGGAATTTTTTCTTTCAAAAATATTTATAGTTCAGCATTTTAAGGGTCGAAATGAATTAATAGTGTGCCAAGTAATGCCAAATGCAACTAACACAACACGCCATTCGTTTCTTGCAATTTGCAAAGCAATTAGTCAACTTTCTATGAATGATCAAAAACTAGCAAAATAGCAAACATTCATCCAGACTAGTTTCATAGATTCATAGATAAAGGACTAATCTTGGAATTCTTTTAACTTTATTTATAATGGTTGGGGATGCACCTTTAATTTAATTTAATTCAAATGTTGGAATGACGTTTCTTAATTTATTGACTTTGTTTGTTTGAACTACTTTCTTTTCTTTCTTCTGCTTTGGATTTGAAGTTTATTCTTGGTTTGGATCTGCAAACATAATATCCTTCCATTTAACAAATTGTTTTGACCTTTTTACCTGGGATTTTAAAATATATTAATATATATATATTTACATATGCAAAACTAACGAACTTTTATATGATTATGATTATAGATGGCCAACGCCAATGTCCTCGAAAATCAACTGCTGGCAGGTTCTGCTGTCACACATTTGGATCATATGTGTGCACTAGACATCGATTCCAAGGCCCCCCGGCACAGACTATCCGGAATCATTTGTACCATTGGACCCGTGTCTCGCTCTGTTGAAATCCTTGAACAAATTATGGAAACAGGGATGAACATTGCCCGAATGAATTTCTCTCATGGATCTCATGAGTACCATGCTGCCACCATTGCTAATGTCCGTACCGCTGCGGCCAATATGTCAAAAAAGACCGGGATGAATTTTCCCATTGCCGTTGCACTCGACACGAAAGGGCCCGAAATCCGTACTGGACTCCTTGAAGGGGTAAAATCATTCACTGTGTTAATTTTTTCATCAATACAACAAAACTTGGTTAAACGTGTAGTACTAAGAATCTCTTGAAAATTTTAGGGAGCTTCCGCTGAAGTTGAGATGGTGAAAGGAGCGGAGGTGAAAATTACCACTGACAATGCGTTTCAAGAAAAAGGAAGCGAGAAACTCGTGTGGGTTGATTACGCAAATATTACCAAAGTTGTAACACCTGGAAATCGCATCTTCGTGGATGATGGTCTCATCTCTCTGGTCGTGAAATCAGTTGGTATGTAAAGGATAACATTAATTTATGTATATCCGGTTGACATTGAAAAACTGCTTATACTATCAACTATATAATTATAATTGCAACTGTAGGTACCGATTCCCTTATCTGTGAAATCGAAAACGGCGGTATGTTGGGAAGCCGCAAGGGTTGTAATCTTCCCGGCGTCCCTGTTGATTTACCAGCAGTATCAGAAAAGGACAAGTCAGACTTCATGTTTGGAATTGAGCAGGGAGTTGACATGATCTTTGCATCATTCATTCGAGATGCCGCTGGAGTTCGAGAGATCAAGCAAATTCTTGGTATGAATTAATTAATGCTTAGTTATTTTATATTATTAGTAAGCTAATAAGTATATTTAGTGTGAAATACATAGAAAACTAAACATTTAACTTAATTGAATATGTAGGTGACAAAGGAAAGAATATCCTAATCATTTCTAAAATCGAGAACCATCAGGGAGTTAGAAATTTGGATGAAATCATCGCTGAATCTGACGGCATCATGGTAGCTCGAGGAGATTTGGGAATCGAAATCCCACCAGAGAAAGTTTTCCTGGCTCAAAAGGCTATGATTGCAAAGTGCAATAAGGTATGTAGATAAGATAAGTTGAACTGAAAATAAGGCTGTTTTCTATGTATTTGCTTAAACAATGAAATTTATGTATATGATCAACAGGCTGGGAAACCGGTTATTTGCGCTACACAAATGCTGGAGTCCATGGTTAAAAAGCCAAGGCCCACTCGTGCTGAAGGATCAGATGTTGCAAATGCTATTCTGGATGGTGCTGACTGTGTCATGCTTTCAGGAGAAACTGCAAAGGGTGACTATCCTTTGGAGTGTGTTAGAACCATGGCCAATATCTGCAAAGAAGCTGAAGCCGCACTCTGGCATCAACAACTTTTCACCGATCTCGTCTGCAAGGTTGGTGACAATTTCAAAAAAAAAAAGTTTTTGCTCGACAACGATAATGACGCATTTATCCAATCCCTAATTTATTTTCGCGTTACTAACATAAACCAATTTTTGAACAACACTTTTACAGGTAATCCCACCTCTCGACACTGCCCATTCAATCGCAATCGCTAGCGTGGAAGCATCGCACAAATGCATGGCGGCTGCATTCATCGTTATTACCACGTCAGGACGGTCTGCCCATTTAATTTCAAAGTATCGGCCAAGATGTCCCATTATCGCTGTAACGCGTAATGCTCAAGTGGCTCGGCAATGCCATTTGTACAGAGGACTTCTTCCCATTCATTACGAAAGTAAGTTTAAAGCCATAGCGTCATTTCTCTTTTCAATTCCAATTACCAACCTCAGAGCTGCAATTAATTTTTCGTACTATATTTCCAATTTACTATAGCTGCTGCTTTGCCCGATTGGATGGAAGATGTGAACGCACGCGTAAAGTATGGAGTGGACTACGCCAAATCTCGGGGAATGATCAAGTCCGGTGATGCAGTTATCATTGTAACTGGATGGCAGAAGGGTTCTGGCTTCACAAACACTCAACGCATTGTTTTGGTGGATTAAGGGGGAGGAGCGGCGAAAAAAAGATCTAACCATCAAACTTTTGTATCCACCTGGACCAAAAAAAGCGACATCCTATACTCGTCGTATTTAGTAAACTATTATTACGAACTTATCGTACTAGTATGAGATGAATGTTTTGTCAAATGCCTAAAAAATCGTTATTTGTCCAATCAAACTCGTACCTAATTAGAGTTAAAAAATGGTCAGGCTGGCTACAAATACCTATCATATACACAACAATCAATCAAAATGCGGAATACACTATGACAAACCACATTATTCAATAATAACCAGACGACAACTTTAAACAAAAAAAAATTGAGACGATAATATGTAATTCAATGGAGCTGAAATGTAGTGCTAATTTTGAAAAATGAGGATGAAAGTACACAATAGTATATAATTATGATGTGTATTTTAGTCTACCAATTTAAATGTAATACAAAATGTACCGGTTATATGAACTATTGTATCACGGTGATATACAGTCTGATGTAGAGTAAAATTTGAATTCCAGAGAAAAATGTAATGAAATGCTGTAAACTCCGATTTAACAGATGAAATAAAAGATATATATATAAATATTCCTGTCGTGATTGAAATTTAATTCAATTAAAGTCATGTGCATCCTATAATATCATATATATTTTGCTTTTATTTTTACATTTAATTAAAAATATCGTATTATAACGTTACACATTATATTTAATCACATACATTTCCAGGTTTTTCTTGCAGCTCATAATAATGCAATTGATTACATTCGTACGCTTTACTTTTTACAAGTTTCATCTTGATAATTTTATGTGTTTTTGTGTCTGTGTGTAGTCCAAGATCAGAGTCCCCATTTTTAGAATTTGCACGACAGAAAAGAGGTGAAATAAGCTTCTTTTCTGTTATGTTTTAAAATAAATTTGTATCATTTGCACTTATCCGTTGTAGATCAATTGTCCAAGTATTATAAGTGCATAGGTATAAGATCAAGTCATCAACATCGAAATTGGAGTTCATCAGCACAGATAGATCTCTCTTGTCAAATAAAGGTCGTGTCCATAGTCCATGTCCAATGTCTTGTCTGCCATTGAATTTATAGTGTGTAGGAAGGAAATCAAATTGTGGTCGGTGTCTGGTCTCGTCTGTCTACCTATGCCTTGCCTACCTGTTTAATCTCAGCTCTGGCAAAGAGAAATAAGAAAGGCGGACAAACAGATATCATATAATATACCTATTCCAATTAATCAATCATAAACCTTTTTGCAGGTTGCAATGTAAAGACATTATTTCTAATCAATCAACTCATTTCGAAAAGAAGCACACACGTGGACACTTGCTCAAATAAAATTACAATCACGGAATGATTTAACTTAAAAAATTGTTCAATCACCGTGTATGGTGCATGAAGAAAGCATTATTGCATGCATATATTGCATATGTGTTTGCATAAAAGATTGCATTGCAATTGCAGGCAAGTCAAGTGATTGGATTGGATTTGTGTGTGAATTTGTTCTTTGTGCGTGCAACGTGCTACAGTGCAACCTTTGATTCATGTTAAATGCCACTGTGAAAGCTTCACACTATTCAAATGTCGTAATTGTTTCATACAAATGTAACAGGTCTATTTTTGCAGAGATATATTTTTGTATGCAAAATAGCAGAATTAAGTTCATTTAATTCCAATGGTTGTTTAATTCAGACTTGCATATTTGAAAACTACCTATTTTGATTTTCTTCCATTTGCAGACAAGACAATAAAATCAGTATTGAAATTGAAACCGTTAATTAGTCAATTCTAGTATTATACTTCAATTACCATTTACAAAGCAACATTTATCAATCCTTCCGTCTTGACGTGACAATTTGAATTTGAACGAAAGAATTTGCGTCTATTGTTTGCTCAGGAATTACATTTTAGGTACAATACAAGCTGTGCTGACAATTTTTGCGTAATTTACAAACCCACAACAATTTTTTACAATAAACCATTTATTTTGGGGGGTTGTAAGTTGAGCTGGAAAAATTCTGACGCCTGTTCAAGTACAATCACTACTAATTTGGCAAATTTCCTGGAAATTGGTTTCCAAAAATCAGAACTTGAAACAGTGCATTATTGGATTTCGAAGAAGTAACTCCAATCATATTCCTTGTCAGTATAATTTCTCTATTATTAGAAATTGTTGTACTTTAACTGTCAGCGGAAGAAACAACTTCAAACCAATTCATTGTCATTCTGTTAAAAGTACTGCGTATTCATTTCATCGACAAATTTCGTGGAATTTTCAAGAAGAATCTCGTTCCAATCATAATATTTTAAAGTCATCTTGTTTGGAAGGAGCATCAAAGTCAAAGATGGTTTGGTTTTCAGCTCTCGACGGCGTTGATAACACGGTATTGAAAGCATGTGAATTGCTTCAGCAATGAATTTATATCTAGTTGAAAAAAGTATAGTTTTGTTTTGAAAAGTGTGTAATTAATTAATAATATATGGTTGTTGTGAAAGTTTATTCATTAAATGAATAACTCAGAATAACGACAAGTTTTTTTTATATTGTTTTTAAAGTCAAAATCAATCGAGACACCGGTCCCGGCTCCAGTTTTAAGAGTAAAAAGATTTCATTTTCAAATCATATTCATTCGTAAAACTTAAGTTCAAAAAATGATTTATGTGTCAACTCTTATTTAAGTTTGTACTTTGCACATATTCATTGGGACATAGCTTCAAAATCGCAAATTTCTTTCTTGGGTTATGGGGTCTTTATGGGGCATTGTGATATGTATGACTTTTAGGAATTTTTTCTTTCAAAAATATTTATAGTTCAGCATTTTAAGGGTCGAAATGAATTAATAGTGTGCCAAGTAATGCCAAATGCAACTAACACAACACGCCATTCGTTTCTTGCAATTTGCAAAGCAATTAGTCAACTTTCTATGAATGATCAAAAACTAGCAAAATAGCAAACATTCATCCAGACTAGTTTCATAGATTCATAGATAAAGGACTAATCTTGGAATTCTTTTAACTTTATTTATAATGGTTGGGGATGCACCTTTAATTTAATTTAATTCAAATGTTGGAATGACGTTTCTTAATTTATTGACTTTGTTTGTTTGAACTACTTTCTTTTCTTTCTTCTGCTTTGGATTTGAAGTTTATTCTTGGTTTGGATCTGCAAACATAATATCCTTCCATTTAACAAATTGTTTTGACCTTTTTACCTGGGATTTTAAAATATATTAATATATATATATTTACATATGCAAAACTAACGAACTTTTATATGATTATGATTATAGATGGCCAACGCCAATGTCCTCGAAAATCAACTGCTGGCAGGTTCTGCTGTCACACATTTGGATCATATGTGTGCACTAGACATCGATTCCAAGGCCCCCCGGCACAGACTATCCGGAATCATTTGTACCATTGGACCCGTGTCTCGCTCTGTTGAAATCCTTGAACAAATTATGGAAACAGGGATGAACATTGCCCGAATGAATTTCTCTCATGGATCTCATGAGTACCATGCTGCCACCATTGCTAATGTCCGTACCGCTGCGGCCAATATGTCAAAAAAGACCGGGATGAATTTTCCCATTGCCGTTGCACTCGACACGAAAGGGCCCGAAATCCGTACTGGACTCCTTGAAGGGGTAAAATCATTCACTGTGTTAATTTTTTCATCAATACAACAAAACTTGGTTAAACGTGTAGTACTAAGAATCTCTTGAAAATTTTAGGGAGCTTCCGCTGAAGTTGAGATGGTGAAAGGAGCGGAGGTGAAAATTACCACTGACAATGCGTTTCAAGAAAAAGGAAGCGAGAAACTCGTGTGGGTTGATTACGCAAATATTACCAAAGTTGTAACACCTGGAAATCGCATCTTCGTGGATGATGGTCTCATCTCTCTGGTCGTGAAATCAGTTGGTATGTAAAGGATAACATTAATTTATGTATATCCGGTTGACATTGAAAAACTGCTTATACTATCAACTATATAATTATAATTGCAACTGTAGGTACCGATTCCCTTATCTGTGAAATCGAAAACGGCGGTATGTTGGGAAGCCGCAAGGGTTGTAATCTTCCCGGCGTCCCTGTTGATTTACCAGCAGTATCAGAAAAGGACAAGTCAGACTTCATGTTTGGAATTGAGCAGGGAGTTGACATGATCTTTGCATCATTCATTCGAGATGCCGCTGGAGTTCGAGAGATCAAGCAAATTCTTGGTATGAATTAATTAATGCTTAGTTATTTTATATTATTAGTAAGCTAATAAGTATATTTAGTGTGAAATACATAGAAAACTAAACATTTAACTTAATTGAATATGTAGGTGACAAAGGAAAGAATATCCTAATCATTTCTAAAATCGAGAACCATCAGGGAGTTAGAAATTTGGATGAAATCATCGCTGAATCTGACGGCATCATGGTAGCTCGAGGAGATTTGGGAATCGAAATCCCACCAGAGAAAGTTTTCCTGGCTCAAAAGGCTATGATTGCAAAGTGCAATAAGGTATGTAGATAAGATAAGTTGAACTGAAAATAAGGCTGTTTTCTATGTATTTGCTTAAACAATGAAATTTATGTATATGATCAACAGGCTGGGAAACCGGTTATTTGCGCTACACAAATGCTGGAGTCCATGGTTAAAAAGCCAAGGCCCACTCGTGCTGAAGGATCAGATGTTGCAAATGCTATTCTGGATGGTGCTGACTGTGTCATGCTTTCAGGAGAAACTGCAAAGGGTGACTATCCTTTGGAGTGTGTTAGAACCATGGCCAATATCTGCAAAGAAGCTGAAGCCGCACTCTGGCATCAACAACTTTTCACCGATCTCGTCTGCAAGGTTGGTGACAATTTCAAAAAAAAAAAGTTTTTGCTCGACAACGATAATGACGCATTTATCCAATCCCTAATTTATTTTCGCGTTACTAACATAAACCAATTTTTGAACAACACTTTTACAGGTAATCCCACCTCTCGACACTGCCCATTCAATCGCAATCGCTAGCGTGGAAGCATCGCACAAATGCATGGCGGCTGCATTCATCGTTATTACCACGTCAGGACGGTCTGCCCATTTAATTTCAAAGTATCGGCCAAGATGTCCCATTATCGCTGTAACGCGTAATGCTCAAGTGGCTCGGCAATGCCATTTGTACAGAGGACTTCTTCCCATTCATTACGAAAGTAAGTTTAAAGCCATAGCGTCATTTCTCTTTTCAATTCCAATTACCAACCTCAGAGCTGCAATTAATTTTTCGTACTATATTTCCAATTTACTATAGCTGCTGCTTTGCCCGATTGGATGGAAGATGTGAACGCACGCGTAAAGTATGGAGTGGACTACGCCAAATCTCGGGGAATGATCAAGTCCGGTGATGCAGTTATCATTGTAACTGGATGGCAGAAGGGTTCTGGCTTCACAAACACTCAACGCATTGTTTTGGTGGATTAAGGGGGAGGAGCGGCGAAAAAAAGATCTAACCATCAAACTTTTGTATCCACCTGGACCAAAAAAAGCGACATCCTATACTCGTCGTATTTAGTAAACTATTATTACGAACTTATCGTACTAGTATGAGATGAATGTTTTGTCAAATGCCTAAAAAATCGTTATTTGTCCAATCAAACTCGTACCTAATTAGAGTTAAAAAATGGTCAGGCTGGCTACAAATACCTATCATATACACAACAATCAATCAAAATGCGGAATACACTATGACAAACCACATTATTCAATAATAACCAGACGACAACTTTAAACAAAAAAAAATTGAGACGATAATATGTAATTCAATGGAGCTGAAATGTAGTGCTAATTTTGAAAAATGAGGATGAAAGTACACAATAGTATATAATTATGATGTGTATTTTAGTCTACCAATTTAAATGTAATACAAAATGTACCGGTTATATGAACTATTGTATCACGGTGATATACAGTCTGATGTAGAGTAAAATTTGAATTCCAGAGAAAAATGTAATGAAATGCTGTAAACTCCGATTTAACAGATGAAATAAAAGATATATATATAAATATTCCTGTCGTGATTGAAATTTAATTCAATTAAAGTCATGTGCATCCTATAATATCATATATATTTTGCTTTTATTTTTACATTTAATTAAAAATATCGTATTATAACGTTACACATTATATTTAATCACATACATTTCCAGGTTTTTCTTGCAGCTCATAATAATGCAATTGATTACATTCGTACGCTTTACTTTTTACAAGTTTCATCTTGATAAGAGATATATTAACTAAAATGTATTATTTAGAGCATTGGCTTATTCAATATAGGATGATCATAAGAACATTTAAAGAATAAAAATAAATTCTAAAGATTTTGATGTCAAGTTTGTCAACACGCAAAAAAAATGCATCCAACTTATGCAAAAGTTCGTCTTTGGCGATTTGCATTAAAACTAAACTAACGGTAAACACAGTTATACATGTACATATGCTTTTTCACTTACAATCAAATTGCAATTAATTAAATCAATTAGGATAAACAGGCAAGGTATATGTATTATATAACCAATATTAAAGCTAACAAATCACCTCAGACTTATAAACTCGACGAGACAGGGCATCAAAAAATCACTTTTGGGGACCAGGAACGGTGGGATTTGCATCATTTTGTTTTGGCAATGAAGCGCTATAAAAAAGAAAAGTACTTAATTAAAATTTTAGTTCAGTAATTCAAACATTCTTATAATAGAACAGTTCTACACGGATGCAATACAATAGCTATAAATGGTTTTCTTACTTTTTTCTCCTCATCCAAATCAAAAGTAATGGTGCACGAACGCTCCATGCTCGCGTTATCACAAATACTCTGAACTTCTTCATGGACTAAAGCGTACGCCTTTTTCTTCCCAAGTCGTTCAGGCACAATTAATTTCATTGGTCTGGAGCCCCTAGACCGGAAGTTGTCAACAACGCTGGCGAAGTTCTCCACCATCTCCCTCGTTTGTGACGGATTTAATGAGTTCTTATCTTTCTCATTTTTAAGGATATGCTCCATCTCAGCAATTTTTTCATCCTTCAGCTTTATCTCAAGCCTTAACGCATTAATTTGCTTACTTTGCTCAGCAGTTGTACGCTCCAATTGTTTGTTCTTATCTTTGGATCTATTGAGCTCGTCCTCAATTTTCGACAACTGGTTGCTCAAATTCATCTTCTCCTCCTTCTTCCTCTCTCTGTAAGTTTTGGCATACTCTGCTCGAACAACAAGAGGATCTGACTTATCAGGATTCTCATACATCTTCGTCTTTTTAGACGATCCTTTCGTCTTAGTCGTGGCATTTGTCGACGAGGTTGACGATGACTCAGAATTGGAGTTTCTCTTCCGGTTCGGTTTAGGTGGAGTATACTCCAAAGTTGCTTCCAGAGGAGCTTGTACTTGTGCAGCAGCTACGGCTGCGGCACTAGCAGTTAAATCCATTGGTCGGTTATCCGTTAAGGAGTCATTGCCGCTGACGACATGACCAGCGGAGACGCTGTTGTGCATATTCATGCTTGGCATCATTTGCAATTCCAGGTTATCTTCATACGAATCAATTGTAGGCTCGGGTAGCGATCTACTGATATCTTCTATCATCATTGGCTCATTATCATTCACGCTCTCAGCACCAAATGAAATTGGCACAGTTATAAACACATCATTCAAGATGGATACGGAATGCTCTTGTAGGTTAAAAGGAACTACTCCACCACCAGATGTACTTCCAGATTCCTCCGAATCATCAACTACGGGGTCCAATGGCTCCGGGGGAAACGGATCGAGGCCGATTGCCCATTCATCCAACAAGCCCAACGGGAGAATTTCCACCGCTTCTTTCAGTAAATCATCCGTTGTAATATCATAATCGCTCATATTTATGGATGTTCAAGTTTGGTATTTTCCCTTTCTGTGGAACTTGCCAAGCTGTGGAACTGCTTGCAGTAAAAGTGACAATGAAAAGTGACGATTAGCAGTTTGCTTAGCTTCGACAAGGTTTTTTCAGTACGCTTAGTGGTGGCAGTGGCAGCTCCACGGTTTAGTGAATGAGGGTGAACATTTTAGCGATCGTCAAGTCGTGTCTTTTCAATTTCCCATGTTCCACTCAAGACAGGTAATATGACCATGCCCATTCTTCTTTGTCAGATAGGAAATCTAACCAACTATAAAGCAAGAATGAATGAATTTTAAATGAAAGGGTTTTAAAATTTCATTGAATACATAATGATGATGAAGCCAAGTCACGCATGTAACAATTAATGGAATCGGAATTTTGAATTATGGTACAGGGATAAAATGAGATCGAACAGAGGCATGAAGGCAAAAGTAATTATTTTTACTCACCAGCAACAATGCGTGAAATCACTTGCACTGCACTGTCTGAATAAAAATTATGAATTGGAGAACTTTCTTTAGAAAAAATGAGTTTATACAAACTTTTAATTCGGTCCTAACGGATTGGAAGGATGAGCATTTAAAATTGCTTTGAGATTGGTAAAACCAAGAATAATATATAGTTCTAAAGAGCCCTTTTCACGGAAATTTTATAGAGGATCAATTTGGAACCCTCCACATCAACATGAAGTTAAAGACTTTTAAAATATGGTCATTAGTAAACTAACTTAGTGAATTATAGTAGTGATTAATTACGAATCCCACTGCTACAGTTATAATATTCAAGTTGATATACTTAGAAGTATATAATCAACGCTGCTATTATTCCTGCAATGTTAATCATAGTAATATTTTGTTCCTATCCATATATTTTTTGTATGGAAGTAATGCAGGGATTTGGAATTGCGATATGGGTGGTATAGTTATATATGCAA
>JAQFZH010001051.1:0-24672 GCA_034695485.1 Entomobrya nivalis
TCAAGCCTCAGCGGATAGCTTGATAATATTCATAGATTGATAAGCTGTTCGTGGGCGTTGTTAGGCAATGCCTAGTCCGGATGCATGGTCAAGTTTTCTATCACATCATAAATTCTTTATCCGCAGACATCATATAATATGAAGCTATGAAATTTCATTATGACTAATTTACACTTCATATATCCTATGAGCAATGTAAATTAAATGTATTTTCCCTTGGTTTACAAAATCTTGAGAATTGACCCAGTCTCGAATAACGACCTCTTTTATAAAAAAAATATTTAATTTTACGATTCTAATCCTGATTACTGAAAATTTTCTTAAAACTTGTCTGCTGACACTAAAAACGTTTCGCACCATTTTTCGGCTGGTTTGGTAACTTGGTAACTGCTCTTCTTCTCATTTTTAAGTTAATGATAAATGGTGATCGCTCACTTGGCAACCGGACACAAACACAGTCAAATAATTCGGGGTAATGTGTTGCAAATTTAATTCTTTTTACACAAAAATAGACAAAATAAAAATGAAATTATAAAAAATGCTTCAATTTTCTAAAATTGCTCAGTGCAAGAACAAGCTCATCCTCCAACAAATTTTTGATGTGAATTCGTCTAATCAATTTTTACAAATCTACTTCAAACGCTTGTGTGTTGTGGGGGTCAGTAAATTTTAAAAATTCCTGAGAGAAGTAAGTTGTAACGTGACTGCTGCATTTGGAACTCCTTATGTACTGTTTGGTTGGGCAATTCCAGTTTCATGGCTTGGCTGACAGTTTCATTTATATTTGTTCCGGATTTCACCCAACTTTATCAGCATTTATAGAGTAAAACACAGGGTTTGAAGTGAAAGAAATAATAATTTATTCCGAGCTTTCGAAAATTCTATTTTCTTCTTCAGGGAAATATGTATCATAACAAACATAACTATAACAAACATATCAGCATTCCTTTTATCCATAAAGTTAAGTCTATGCTTTTATTCGCATGAAGGTGGTCATGGTAACGATCCTGTGCCTGCATTCCCTTCGATTCCATAAAAAGTATACAAGTTAAAAAAGTAGCGCTGAGCATTACCATGGTTTTTAAGATGTGTTTTACAATTTCATTATGACACTTTATTGACTATGACTACTATAGGCATCCTAAAAGTGCTCTACTTTCCATTCCAAGTAACAGTACTTGCTGTGTAATGAAATCTTGAAAGTAAGTATAGAAGCAATTTTTCTTGCTCCAGACGGACCAAGTGCATGTAAGTTGCGTATTGCGTAGATAATGTAAAGTTAGCAAATAATACCACGCATGGAAATTAATAAAAGTTAAGGTAAGTATTATGGTTATGATGAAATTTGGCACTGAATTTTTGTACACAGTATAACAAGCTTTCAATTAACGCTATGTTAAACTTAATTTGCTCATTGTTGAGATTTAGCGTTAAATGTTTTAAAATGATGAGATGATATTACTATGCAGACTTGGTTATGAAATCATGACTTCTTCATAAATGACTTTGTAATATGATTATAAATACATGCTAACTTCCATTTTGTGTTTGTTTTGTATAAATAAAAAATGTAAAAGGGTAGAATTATTAGAGTGATTAGTAAATGAATGATGGTAAAAGTGCATTGCCATGCGTATTCACTTTCATTCAAGTTCACAGTGGGAAAGCTTTGCTTATCCTGTAACATGCGAAAGACATGATAAGTTAGGAAATAAATAACAAATTTATTTACAATCTCATATCTTTCCGGCCAATAATTTCAATTTTGAAGTTGGAAAGCCCAATAGCCCAAAACATACTTATACGAAGCCTGAACTTTGGGGTCAGCTTCTTGCCAGTGCCAGAGGATGACTTTATTTTGGGTTTGGCTATTTTAAATGGACAGAGCATACATTATTTTACTTGAAAGAGAGATCTCTTTGTTATTCCATTCTTGGACATAATCTGTTTTTCGGCTTGGCTACAAGCTACGCAGCAACATTTTATTTTTGTCATGAACCGAATGCATCCAGGAATGGACTCTGCGTAAGTACAACTGTTACTTTGTTACATGTGCTTTCCGCATTCGTTTGCACTTTTTGGTTTGATCTTTGATGTATCGTCATCGAGACGATAAGAAATGTCATTTAATCATAACTCTTTGAATACCTACATATATCTAAACAAGTGATAGATGATAACAAGAAATGGACATTTGTGCTTGTATTTTGAATGGTCGCATTAAAGGTTTGAAGTTGAAGCATCGAATGCATATTTGTCGATGAGTCCAGTCTGTGGTGATTGTTGAAAGTTACACAATCTTCCTCGGATTAGACACGATAAAAGGTATTAATTAAACAGTTGTGCAAGTGTAATTCGTTGTTCTATTGTATTGTGACAATTCACTAAATATTAATTGGTAGCTTTATTCCTATCAGTATAGTAGACAAGAATGATTTCTGTGACAATTTTCATGGACCCCAAGTGTCGTTGTCACCATTTTTCAAATCTGACCTATGATAAAAAATCATCAATTTGAAGCTTTAGTAGTGCCAAATTCGCTTCAGTGAATTTAAAGGTGTGCGTAAGTGAGCAATTGCGGTTTTGCTGATTGGGGCTTCGGAAAATTGTGATAGCAAACAGGTCTAGAAATGGCTCCCATAACTAAATGTCAATTAGGAGCACTTGGAGGAATGGGAGCGTTTTTTGCGTTGGGAGGAGCAATATTTCTTGGTTCTTGGCATAGCCTTTTTGATTTCATTCTTTATAAGGTAATGAAATAAATATGGAGAAGTGTGGGCTTTATACTGGTTTAAAAACCATTCTAAAATTACAGTTTGAATGTGTTTCATTTAGCAACTTATACTGTCAGAAAATTCGTACAGTAATAAACTATGGGAAACGACACCAATTCCAGTTTACATTGATTTTTATTTTTTCAACTGGGAAAATCCCGAAGATATTTATAATTCGGATCCTGCTATAAGGAAGCCTAGATTGACTGAAATGGGCCCTTATGTGTTCAGGTAAAAAAAATGACATACATAATCAGAAGATTTTTTTACATGTTTTCACTTGATGTGTTTCTTACCAATTGTGGATACAAGGGAGGAGCGCCGTAAAATTGTACTTAGCTGGAATGAGCACAATAGCACAGTTACCTTTTTGCAAAACAGGACTTGGCATTTTGAACCAAGTTTATCAAAAGGGTCCTTAGATGATTTAGTGACCACGATAAATATTCCAGCAACTGTAAGGCCAATATACGATACTGTGTCACTGTTTGAAAGATTTTTTTTGATTTTATGAAAATGCATTATTTTCGAAACCTTTCTGAATCAAGGCGGCAGCATTTACCATTCGAAATTATCCAGACTGGGTGAAGGGCGCCTTAAATGGCGTATTTGCATTGTTAGGGACACCACTTCACGTTACAAGGAAAGTGGGCGAGTTTATTTTTGATGGCTATCCTGATCCCCTATTAAAGCTTGCTGAGTTACTTCCGGAAGGTTTTCTACCCGTTATAATTCCTTTTGACAAGTTCGGCTGGTTTTACACTCGAAATGGTTCTGAGACTTATGACGGAGTGTTTAACATGTTTACAGGAAAAAGTAACATGAGTCGATTTGGGATGGTGGCTAAATGGAACTACCAAAATCCAATTCCATCATATGAATCAGAATGTGGCGTCCTGAATGGTTCCGCGGGAGAATTTTTCTTACCTCATCCCCCAAAAGGAGGTAGTATCTCGCTATTTAGTAATGATATTTGTAGGATGCTAATATTAAATTACAAGGAGGAAGTGAAAGTAGAGGGGGTCAAGGGTTATCGATACTGGGGAGACGCACATACTTTTGATAATGTCTCTACAAAACCGGAAACATGGTGCTACTGCCCAAGTGGGGATTGTGCACCACATGGTGCAATTGATGTTTCTGTTTGCAAGTATGCTTTCTGTTAACATAATACAATCTAAAATCATGCAGAATGTGATTGATTACCATCATGTAAAATGTGTGTAGATGGGGAGCCCCTGCTTACATCACATTCCCCCATTTTTTCCACGCGGATCCTTCATACCATGAGGCAGTTGATGGAATGCAACCAAATGAAGAGAAGCATCAATTGTTCATTGACCTTGAACAGGTAATCATATCACGTGCAAAAATAATGAATAACTTGTTCATACAGAGTTGATTAAACTTCACTTGTCTCCTTTTTAAATTAGCACACGGGCATTCCTCTTCAAGTGGCAGCTTCTCTTCAAATTAATATTTTGATGGAGCCATATCCAGAGTATGGAATATTTAAAAACGTGCCAAAAATATATTTTCCTACAATGTGGTTCAAAGAGCGAGCTAGAATTGATGACGAAATTGGACCACAGGTTCGCCTTGTTTCCAGGGTGCCAACAGCAGGCTACATAATGTTTACAGGGATGTTATGCATGGGATTATTCATATTAGTTATTGTAGGTGGTTATTATTACACATCGTTTAGAAAACAAAGGACAAGTGAAACTGATCTTAAGTTAGTTGGCACATAGTTACCATGTGCGCAAAATTTTGTAATACTAATTTATTTATATAAAACGTAACTTTGTCAACAACCACCTAATAGTTTCTGACTTCAAAGATTGTATGCAAAATAAATGTAATTAAATCTAATGGACTACTTCAAGTAAAATTGTGGCAAGTTTATTAATTAAATCCATTCATTCTCTGGCTGTCTAATATAATTGATCGGAAAATCGACTTTGGAGTTGTCTTAATAAAAGCTATTTTCTGCTTCTTCGTTCTTCCTTCACTGAACAAGCAGAGTGGTATTGATTTTCTCTTAGAAATTTGCAACTTGACTCCCCTCTTCCCTCCAGTATGAAAAACACAGTCGGAGAAGATTTCGCTGTTTTATACCAACTATAATATTAGCTAGCATATTATTCTGGCCGAGTCAATAAGCATCACATTTCTTTGCCTCCATGCATAGCATAATAACTTCTAACCAACATTCAATACTAGATACAAAAGATGATTTACACTTTTGCTTGTAAACGTGCCTTGAACGCTCACAATTATAATTCCTTTGCTGCTTTGTTCCTTCACCAAATCCATCTCTTTCCATGTCGTTCCTTCTGCTATTCCCTGAACCTCATTGCAAAACGATAGTATAGCAAGAAAAACATATCGCACGGAAAGAACATAATACATTTGAAAAGCTAACAAGCAACTCTATACATTTACCACCATTGCACAAGATTTTTGCGTTAGTTTTTGGCATTGGCAAATCTACGCATGACATATAAACTACCGTTGTTATAAAGTGAGACCTACTCTTCTGACTCATGCTTACACGAGTAAATCAGTACTGCTAGGATACAAAAATATATTTTTACACACTCGACGCGTCGCGTGGAATAGTAATAGTGTACAAACAGATGAGCACTTTTAGACTAGCCTTAGAATAGATTACGTAGCAACGCAGCTAAATATAAAGCCAGTGACGAATACATACAAGAGTAGTATTGCAAAATATTGCAAAAAGAATATGTAGTTCTTCAGGCTGACCTACATTTCACTACGCTTATTTCATACATATTGAATGTATGCGTACTCCAGAAAGCACATCTCATGTTCATGGTATTGCTTGAACTTCCTTTTAAAATATAAATACATTTTTCCAAGAAACATAAATAAAACAAAAACAAAAAAGTAGCAATAAAAAGTAGTTCTTCAAATAATTGACAAAACAATAAATCTACTATAGAAAAGAAATATAAAGGAATGCGCATTGTGTTATCACGATAATCTCATAGTTTATCTTAAAAGAATTTCATTAAGAAAGAAAAGTGTGTAAACGTAAACATACACATCCGATCCATGCACAAAACCATACAAACCATAAATATACGAAAGAGACATTTAATAATCCACTTCGTTTTTGTTGAAAGCAGTTTTGTGGGATTTTGTAGAGTAACAAAGTGCGTAAACCTTGTCATGCGATACAGTAATATATTCTCGTCAAAATAAAAAGTGAATTTGATTTTTCCTATAAATTGAATGCAGGGATTGAATATATTTGTACTCTACAGCGAAAGAGGAATTTAACACGTGCACATGGAATTCTTCGTTTTTTCGGCTATGAGTATTTTTTATTTTTTTGCAAATAGCAAATATTTACGCGTATGTTAGCTGTAACTGTGCTACATAAAAGCATGTGTATAATATATGAATGCATATTCATAACAAATGAATCTATATAAAACGTTGGTATATTTATGAGAATGTGTTTACACGTCTAACAGTCAAGTGTTTATGCTCTTCTCTGCTCTGTCTGATGTTTTAAGGTCTATGTATATTTTCTATTTTGGTGACCTAGTTTCGCCCGGTATATAGTATTTCACAGAAAAATTGATCGACCAACTTATTTGGAGTAGTAGTAGTAGGAGGGAAAGAATATCTGTGTGTTATGTAGCGCATGCATTTGGAGGAGTATACTTTGTTCTGTGCTGTACGTTTGCGAATGTTTTGCTATGACTCTTTAGTCTCATCTACTAGTCTACTCGTCTGGCTGGCCGAGCCAGGCTGATGCGATGTGTGCTATATGCCCCGACGCCACGTTCGTCGTGGAATAATATAGGAGTAAACTAACAAGAAAATAACAAGTAAAGTAACTATATAGAGAGCATTCCAAACTTACGTATCCCATCACAACACAAGTTCTATTTTCTCCACATACAAGAGCGATATAGTGATTTTGTGAAGGTTCCCTACTTTTTTCGTTCTTAGCAGCAAAAAAATTTACTAGGTCTCTGCCATCATCGTCATGTCGCGTTATATGTATTTTGCTATGGCAGCAGTATAGTACTAGCGTAATAAAGTAATAAGAGTGTGTGCCAGTGCGAATGCGAAAATCTATCTAAAGGGCCCTGGGAACAGGAGCTCGCATTTTAGTTGCAAATGGGAAGGACGTCTGACGTCCTTCTTATTTCGCTGCTCATCAGCCACTTTCCCCCCTTTTTTATTAGTATTGTAACGTATCGTTGATTCTTATCAGTTCAGTTTCAAAAAGTCAAATTTTCAATCACATAAAATACATTGTAATTTCAAGGTTCTTTTCGTTTACATTTTCCATCGAATTCACTTTCACTCGTTTATCTTGTAAAACGCTGTCGTTTTTCCAATTTGTATAGTAATTGTGTTAACTTTTTCTTGATATATTGTGCATTTTTTTAATATAGAAGCATTTTTATAAGCGTGCAATTGTCCGAATTGAATCACATTGTTGAAAATTATATTCATTTGCCCAAGTCGTCTACGTTTACATCTCTGTTAGTATTCCTGTGTGTGTGTGCATGAGTGAATGAAATGGACAGTGGAAGAAAACCTACAAGTTAATTTTGGTAGCTTCCACTTCTTTCTTACCACCGTTCAGCAATTCCGCCTGCGTCACCTCTGCAGTGAGTAAGCAAAATACCGTATCTTAATCGATATTTCTCCTTTTTCACCTTTGTTCGTGTTCCTTGCTGGAATCACAATTATATTTATACAGGATTCATGATCAGGTAAATATTTTCCAGAAAAATAGCATAGGTATTTACGTAAGGTTTATCATTCATCATTAAAAAGTACGTTGTAGATTTCCATCTCAAATCTTGTTTTGGAGAAAAGTTAGATAAATTATGTAACTCTGGTCATGCATGCATATTTAAAACACATGAAAATTTCAAGTGAGCATCAATTCAAGATCCAACAATTCATTTATCTGGTTGAGCAGGTAGATAATATAAATTAAATTACCCAGAAGCCAGAAATAACTATGTATTCTGGATACGCCTATAGAGCAATTTAGTTTTGACACTTTGATCATCATCACATCAAGTGTATGAACATCAAGAATGGGATACAGGAGAAATGAAAAGGCGTGTGTGCAATTAAATTAGTGCGTGAGTTCATGAGTGGATCGCAACGCGACTCCAGATATTACTATATTACAGATATCTTGTGTACAAAAAAGAAACAAATATCACCAGTTAGTTACACAATAGAAAAAACGGTGTATATTGTACCCTTACCCTGGTTATATAGCAATTTGCAATATAGCAAACGGTCCATATATAATGCGACCTCCACCTCTCTGCCGGGTGTTATAGCAAACTATATAAACCTAACCATTGAATCTTCACCTCATCAATTCAATAGGCATTTAGTGATATCTTCCCATATATGGACTTTTATTCACTATTCAATCAACCAAGTAAAAGCCATCCATCTCACAAGTAAAACACGCAGAGTAATAGAAGCCACGGTGTTTCATTTCCATAATAAAAATTGGTCATAAAATCTATACAAGACAAGCTGAAGTCAACCTCAGGTTTCCGACGATTTCGTAGCAAAGAAAGTTCCAATGAAACGCTCTGCCGTTGGGAAATGGAGCTCTCTGCACGTTATTATTTGGAGCGTCATGAATTTCATAATCATTGCTACATGTGTATTGTATGTCCTCTTTTAGTTTTACTCCTACATTTTTAAAGCACATGTTTTCAGCTTATTTTTCTGTCATGTATTGAATGGTATTACAGTACTATACTATATATAGCAGCATTTACAACGTCATATCACACAGTCTATATTATCAGATTATATATGGACTTTATCACATCACACGTATGCTGTTGTAGAGCTATCTCATAGGCAATCTTGTTTTTGGAGAACCTTGATAATAATATGATATGTAAAAACCGCACACAATTTTCCACTTGGGTTTTCACTGTCACTTTCATTAGCCAAATGAGACTCACTCATAGTCGCATCCAGTTTTACTAAACGCTGTAGTTGTAGTTGGATATTGAAATGGAATTATAAAAGGGTCTAATTTGTAAGTCTGATGTACAGCTCGGGTAAAAGAGAAGTAATGTATGTAAATGTTAGTGCCTTTTAGAGGCTTTGCCCGCTCGTATAAAAATCACTCATCACTTTTGTTCAGCAAAGCATGTCAAAAAAGCAGCAAAAGAGATAACATTTTCTAAATTTCTCGCGATACTTGACATTGGGTTGACGTTGACTTCGTTGATAGGAGAGCGGTGGTGTGAAATGGCAGAAATGAGAGTAATTGCAAAGCTCTTTATGGGCTACAACTGGCGAGCACACAATACTAATGTAATTAGTAACTATATACGCATAAACCAAACCTTTTTACTGATGATAATAATGCCGGGCTGGGTTGCGATACAGTAGCTGATAAAATTATAATTACGTCCTTCTAAAAATAAATCATAAAGAAGTTAGATGAGACGGATGTAATTAAATTGCTATCTTTATATCGTTTTTTATATCATTTATGATTGATCATGTTTATAAGCCGAACATGCAGCATAGGTCGTTGCTTGAATGAAAAAATAATTCGTTCTCGGATACTTATCTTGTTAAAATTGGAAATCTAACAAGTAATACAAATACATGCTTTCAGCGCATTGCATTTTCGCCCAATGGAAATATTTTCACATGCCACCTATGCATGCCAGTGTCGTCGCTGTAATCTCATAATATTCATGACTGGCAAATGAACATGAGCACATGCCTTCTGTAATAACTTTATTCACCACATGACAAAAAAGGAAAGCTAAAAAACATTCCATAATGGAAACAATATTTACCACTCACTTAGGTGTAAACATAGTATATACAATGTAGACAAAAATATAAAGAGCATGAATGTGGAATGTGTATGCTCAACTGAAGCGTACACAAAAAAGCATGACAAAATATTCCCATGTGTGATATTAGGTTTGCGGGGTCTGAAGGACATTTCACGTGTTAAAAATACTTATTTAGAGTTTAAGCATAACATTATTCCAATAGTAGTGATATTTTTTGGCAAATTTTACCTACATGCTAGTAAAAAGCTTATTCCTGGCGGAAAGAGCATGTAAGTTACGTACGTACATTATCATACAATCATAAAACATCCATAAAAGATAAAAGCACAGGGTATCCTATGGATTCAGTCCAGTTGCTATTTCATCTTCAAGTTAGCCACATGCCACAGGAAAGTGTAATGTAATTACAAAAAGAGATATTATTCGTGTATTTGTTTTTGTACCATCCTTTTGCTAAATTAACGAGTAAGTAAAGAAAAGGAAGTTTTATTTTTCTGTCTGGTAATCAAATTTTAAGCAAACTAAGCCACTTTGTTATTACCGCCAAGGATAATTATAATTACCATCTTCTTTACTTCATCAGTACGAGCATTCAGCACCATTAAATGCTGTAATAATACAGCATTAGCTAAAAAAATACTAGACAATTTCTTGTGTTTCGCCGGTATAGTAAACTTAGCCCATGTCATGCAAATAAATTTTCTCATTTTACCAGACAGCATATTATTATGTGTGGTGAGCAAACATAAAAACATGGTAATTAGTGGTTGATTTTTTGGTGGTCTCTCGAAGAAGTATCCATTACGTTATTAGTTATTATGTACATGTGCTTCGTCACTCGCTATGCTAGAATTCGATTCATATTGCATTGCTGCCGTCATAGAAGAAACTTTTCCATCTTATTTGTGTGAGTGACTTGTATCATTTCCTTCCCTTTTTTCATATTAGGAAATATTCCGGTATGCCAACTCTAACGAGTGTCGCTCAAGGCTGAGAAAAAGGAAAACTACTGAAAGTTCAAAAATATATTTTAAGCCTTTCTGAATATTCTCGATTTTAGGTTTTTGGGACTTTGGACCCTTTGGGCACTTTTTCCATGAGTAATACACGCGCAGAAGTAAATATACAAGTTTATATTGTAACTTGCGCATAATAGGTATTGGGTATCTCAGTATGAGTAATGTTAATCTTAACAGACTACAGGCAAACACTGCATGTAGCATATGTCTTGTGGAAATATTTCGTGCAGAAAAAAGTCTGCCTTACCGGTTTGCCTAATATGTAATAAACAAAAATGCATGCACTTGCAAACCACATGTAGTAGTTCGATTTGAGATTTACAGTCAAACAGAATGTCTGAACTGAAGTTGATTTGCTCAAAAACGATTTGGCTATTTTGTAAAAATTTGTGTATCTCAGTTAGTGGTTGGTTTTCAGTTTCAGTCAGCTCATATCTTGCATAGAAAAAAAATCTCTGACGAGAGTAATAATTTTCAGAATGCAATTGAATGAGTACTTGTTATGCTGGATAATATCCCATTACATTTTATTTGTCTGTCTTTTTTTGCTTCACAGCAGATTTGCACTTACTGAGGATATTCGAATAAAAACACGTCTCTCGTCAGTCTCGTCTCTTACACTATTTCACGTGTTTTAAGTTAACTAAAGTAGACATTCAGCAAGAAGAACAACGTCTGCAGTATCTGCTCGTTACTTCCTTTTCTGGCAAGAAGCACTTCACCAAACCAATATAACATTATTGCATAGCAAAGTTTTGCGTTGGTTGCTTTGTTTCATCAACCATCTCCAAAATCAAAGCACTATCATCTCATTGAAGAGGAGTCAACTGACCAGAGTGTCGACAACGACATCATGGCACATGATCTTGATAAGTATTACAGCGTTTGCATGCAGCTTGTAGACCAAGCGTCAGAGGTAACATCATTATTTACCTGTTTGTCTTGTCTAAAAAATTGGATGTGGATGTAATGATTTCTGATTTGCATGACCGTTTTAGGTCATCAACAAAGCGTTTGTGAAAGCAAAAAAAGTGGAAACGAAAACCTGTGATATTGACCTCGTAACGGAAACTGACAAGGAAGTTGAAGTTCTGCTGATAGATGGGCTGAAGAAAGCTTTTCCGGACCATAAGTAAGTTCCTTTCGTTACTAAAGTAAGACTAAAAGCACTCGCTGTGTGTGTGGCTGGTTATAAATCCTGTTTAAAAAATTCCATATAAATTTGTACTCATGCGAAATTCATGGATTGCGTGGCGTGTACTTGAATTTTCATGGAACTATGATATATTATGCGCTATAGACTCAAGTAATATTTGAGCTGTTGATTGTGTTCGGATATGAATGCGATGGATGTAACTAAAAACTAATTTTACATTTTTTACTTTTGCATAGGTTTATCGGAGAAGAGTCGGTTTCTAGTGGAGAGAAATGTGTGCTGGGAGATGAACCCACGTGGATTATAGATCCTGTGGATGGCACCATGAATTTCGTGCATTCTCTTCCTCTCATCGCTATTTCCATTGGGCTGTTGATTGAGAAAAAACCGGTGATTGGAATTATCTGCAATCCGGTGCTGAAGTTGTCGTACACCGCGAGGGTCGGAGAAGGAGCATATCTAAATGGAGAAAGAATACGAGTATCAGGCCAAACAGGTATCTTACTTGTATACTTATACATACTTTATTTATCGATTAAGTTCAATTTAGATTTATATTCACCTAGCCCATCTTAGTATACTTGAAACTAAGATAAATCATAATAATATAACTTTTGCGTTAGACTTAAGCAAAGCTTTGATTTGCACGGAGTGTGGGACAAGCAAGGAGCCGGAAAGACGTAGAGTGACACTAAAAAATTTAACAACAGTCCTGGATAAGTGTCATGGGTGAGTAAAAAATCATTAGAATACACTACCATTTTTAATCAGAATCAAATTCAGATGTCGTCCAAGTTGTTGCTTCATGTCATTTGTAAATTTGTACAAAGCTTATATGTATTTGGGGTACTGTGCGACAGTAAATTCTCAATAGTGACGAGTTTTTCCACTTAAAATGCTATTTTTTTCAAGATTTTGTGAAAAATGTTTTACAAATTAAGGCCATAAATTTCTATCACTTTAAAATAAAGAGTGGAATGCCTTTGTTGTTAGCGTCCGGTGTATAGGTACTTGCTGTTGCGCCATGGCGTTTATAGCATCGGGTGGATCTGACGCGTTTTTCCACCAGGGCATGCATGTTTGGGATGTGGCTGCTGGCCAGCTAATAATTGAAGAAGCTGGAGGGTTTCTCTGTGATTACGGAGGTTGTTAAAATTACATGAAAACCAAAATTAAGCGATTAAATTAACTGATAAATAGCGATAAATCTAAAGGAAAATGGAAAATTTGTCGAGCTATTAAATTCAAAATGACATGAGGCAACTACTTGGCAGACTAAAATTAGATAATGTGGATAGCATAGTAGAGAGTAATTAAATTTTTTGTGCGAATCCATTTTTAGAACTCGTAGTCTGGGTTCTGCCGCAATGGACATGGCTAATGTGGCAAGTGGGGGATTTGATGCATATTTTGAGTATGGTCTTCATGCATGGGACATGGCAGCAGGAGATTTAATTATCAGAGAGGCAGGCGGAGTCGTTTACGACCCGACGGGTAATGCACTATGAAATATAAAAGATTTTTCTTAAAAGGCAAAGGCTGTAAAATTGACATGAAACTTTTTCGTGTGATTTGCTGATGTCATTTAGTTCATTAGTACAGCCATCGTATGTAACAGTATCCTTTACTTCATTATCTATAGTTTTCCATTTTCCTTTTGATATTTTTTTTTACATCTTTGTAGTTTTTAAATATTTTAAGCATTCGTCTAATATTATTATGATTATATGATGTTTACAGGTGGTCCATTTGATCTTCTTAATCGTCGCGTCGTTTGTGCTTCCTCAGAGGCATTGGCTAAAGAGATTGCAGGTATTCTTGAACATCTTGAGCTGGAAAGAGACTGAATCATCCATAGTGGAAACTATCCTTCTTTCAATGGAAACTAAAAGTATATGTATTTTTTGACGAAAATATATTATAGTTTTTGTTCCCGTTTCCAGTAAGGTCTCAAAAAACTAAATTGTATATAAATCTTTATTAATCTTGCCAAATTCAGGATATTCAAATACTACACCAAAATTTACAGCTTACTTCTTCGTTGTCAATTATATGTTCTACGTTTCAAGTTTTAATGATGCATGATGCAACATTTAAAAAAAGCATTTGTGATTACTTAAATTCATTCAAGATCATGTACATTCCAAAAAATCTTGTACAGCATATATGTATACAAATAGAGTACTATTTTATTAGTAAGTTCCCTTACTAGGGTATAAGGTGAAAGGTGAATGTGGAACAATATTTCTATTAAGTCTAATTTGTATAAATGCGCAAAAAAGCACGATTGTGATTTCAACTGTACATAAAAAAGTGGTGGACAACCAAAACTCTCTCTATGTCTTGTGTCTAGGTTCGAATCTTGAAATGAATGGTTAAAACTTATTATAATTAAATATATTATACATAGTTATATACATATAAGGTCAACTGTACAAAATGTACAGCGCGCTAAATATACTGTACCTAAAATGATAGTAGTTGAGTAGAATTTTTTCTCTGCAAGCTTTCGTCTTGTGAAAAACATTGTTACAATGTTTGAAAAGTAGATTGTTGGCTGAGCTTGGTCCAAGTTTTCTTAATGGAAAATTTAGATCATGAAATTCTCTTTTTGAATTTGGCTGTACATATTGCCTTGCTTCTTGTAATATCTTAATTGGTATAACATTTTAATCGGTATGTGTCCACCACTTCAGTAATTCTAAATTATGCAACAGAAGAAATCATTGATTCGATTGAAAAATGAAACAATGATACTTCACCGGCTGCAACCCGCCATTTTGTACATAGCTCATCATGTATAAAGTATACAAATTATCAATTATGAGTTAACCGAAGTAAAACTAGTAATATTGCAAAATGTAATTGCATGCGAGAAAAATTACTGCACCAAATCATTATGATTATTAAAATATTCAACTATTTATATACGTGAGTATTCATTAATTATATTGTAGGCTGTAAAAGCGTGTTCAGTAAAACCAAGTATGTATTGTAAACTGCATTGTGTATTGTCTTTAAAAAAATACTTCGATTATGACATTATTATCATCAGCACATATTTTATGTACATCTCAAAAATTACTGAGAATGTTCACAAAATATATATATCAGCTATCAGCTCTATGTCTATATCCGTATTATGAAATGCGTATTATCTTACAGTAGTTTTTTTCTGTTCCCGATATAAAAAATCTGCAAAGTTTTGTTCCATATTTAATCAGGTCTAAAAAATAACAATAAAATGAACAATAAATATTTGACTTTCATTTAATTAAAAACACCTACCATCCTCCATCCAACAATGTAATTTATTATAGCATAAAATATCGCACCGTTCATTCACATAAAATTAACGAACAATTTTTATCCTTAAAGCCATAGCTTTTTCAGGGTCAGTTAATCTGTAAAATAAAAATATGTTTATTGATTTTACCTCCTATCTAGATATGTATATTTAAAAAGTAATGAAGAGAAGTAACTCGTATAATTTTTAATTACATATTATAGAATACGTGTACAAGTAATTACACGTCTCAATAATTTCGCCTGAACTTACTACATTCATAGTACTCATCACTAGTACGTAACCTCCTATTTCATCTGACTGTCAGTTTTATTTAATTAACGAGCGCAAATACCGATCGTGACTTTGCATTCTTTTTACCAGACAATCCATCATAATTGGATTAGTCACCGCATATTTTGCATTATTCTAACGTGTCGTCCTTTATGCCAGCATTTCTAACATAATACCGCTCTCATTATAAAATGACAGCAAAACTAATGTAAAAATATTAAGTAGTCAGCAACATGGCACATGGCATGTACCTGTCATCGTAAAATATATATTTTCCAAATAAATTTTCTCTGGCTCTCTATAGCTGCGACTACTAGAAATCTGGGGATCAATCCTTTGGGCAAATAAATATGCCGATGCTCTCATGATGATGCACTCTGCTGATAGGTGTCCTTCCTTTGACATTGGCAAATTCGTTCACATAAAAACACTAAAACATCCAAGCGAATCCGCAATCATCGTATTTATAGCACGTCCATTCCCTCAAGATGCATAGTAAAAGCCATATATATAAAATTTTATTATAATTTCCGATTTCTTCTAATTAATGTCTTTTGCTGCAAGCCAGTGTCGTTTGTAAGAAGTAGTTATTTCCAAATCACTGACTTTCACCAAACGAAATGATCAAGCATTCTTGTAAAAATAGTACTTCGAGGGAATGGCTAAAAGGCTTTGCCATCAATATCGTGTTTTGTGAACCATAATGTGTGCTTGTTCTCTTTGTCAACTGATTGACAATAAAATTTTCTGAAAGCATCTCGATTTGGATATTAAAATATTTAATTAAAATTCCCTTTGAAACGTTATATTTACTATTTGATCAAACAATCCATTTAATACGTCGAACAAACTCTGGAAGCTTTTTCAAATATTTATGTAAATAACGAATAATAAATTTGCATACATCCTCAGCCAACTCGAATCCACTCCAAAAACGAGCAAAGTCATCATCGGAATTAGTACACACATCCATCCACTCATTTTCCCGAGACACTTCTATTTTGAGAGATTTAATTTCATATTCCCTTTCAAACGTGCAAAAGAATGCATTATAAAAGTCATTACGATGAGAGCTTTATACAAATTGTAATGAGGCTATTCTTCTAAGATCACATTCATTTAGCCCCCAAAATACCCCATTCCACAAATAAAAAATTGTGCCTGCCAGGTTTTTTGAATAATATAATTTAACTCAGCCCAAATTCCAAATGCACGAACCCAAATGTACCAAAAGATCCGCAGTATGAAAGTACTACGCAGACATTATCAAATGCAGAGATTCCTTTTTAATTCAATTCATACACAAGTTCGTTCGTCAGCAAACAAAACTTCATATTTCACACAAAGGACATATCCACAAACATACAAATACCGGATATCCCTCAAACACGTTCCAACCTTGAAGGATTCCTTTTGTCTCGAAGAAAATAAAAACCGTATAAATATATATCTTTGGCAAAAGGAATTGAAAAAGGCAAATAAAAAAGACCATCAGATCACATCGTCATTTTTTAGCGTTTATATATTTTAAATCATTATTTTAAATCATACATATACACAATCAAACACATTGTGGCAAGTTATATAAGAAATTGTATAATGCACTTTTAGTAGATGCGCTAGACATACATTATTTACACTTTACCTATGTATATCAATTTTAGTCTATAGAGAAAATCCCACAAGAGTACACACTATCGCCGTCAAGCCGTCATTCTTTTTATTTACTCTTTATTACTGTCCCTCTCTTCTGTTGTCGGTACAAAACCATTTTAATAGTAATGATATTGACGAAGGAATCCACATACATAAGCCAAGCCACATGCACAAAGAAAGACAATCATCATCATTGGCACCAGAGTCGATTCGGCGGATGTGCTCTCTGTCTCTGTGGTCCTAATCTAACTCAGATGAATGTGAATTGTGACTGTGATGTATCAATCGTTTTTATATCTTTTACATTCTTCTGCACATTCATGGTTCACATGAGTTTTATGGAAAAGTAGAATTTAGTACTAGACATGCCTCCCTTTAAAGAAAGAGCAAACAAAGTTCCCCACTGACAAAATGCAAACTGAACAAACGCTTGGTTTCAGAATGAGTTTGTCTGTCTATCTCGTATTTTCCACGTTTTCTCAGACACTCAAACATTTTTGACTATATGGATAATGTCCATTGGATATGTACATAAACTGCGAGCAAATACTTAAACAAAGAGAATGTGTTCATGTGTGAGAGACAAATGTTGAATGTAAAGCAAACTTACATACGTGATAAAGTACACAGTATCGATTAAGTCATATAATACGCGAACTATTTGCTAATATACCTTGTGTTCGTTTAGATTAGGTACATGTTAGATATACCAACAGATAAGCTACCATGTTAAACAGGCTATTATTAATTTACCTTTATTTGTTTTATGGTAATGTAGAACAAATATAATAACTATAAGTGTTTGAAATCATTTTATTTGGTAGATGATATAAACTCGCCACTAGTGGCACTACTGAAAGAAATTTGATTTATTAATATGTCAGAAACGAAAACAGAAAAATGATTTCATATACCAACTCAGTTTAACTGGATGAAGGATGAGAATCTGTCTGTTTCTATATTTCTTGTGCAGTTCATGTGCAGCAATGAAATAACTTTTTAATCTTGTAATCTATCCATCCATCTATGAAATGAAGTAGATGTCATCGTCATGCTCATTATCATCATCATCAACCACCAAAATAAAAACTGCGTCTCGTCTACCACCTTTACATTTTGACTTGTACCAAACTGCAACATTTTGCAACTAAAAGTTCTCCGTGTGAAAATTACACGAAATTCATTTCAATTCCTGTAATTCCCTTGTTCTTTCACACAGCTTAGATGATTGTGAGTGAGTACTCCGCCTTTTATATCCCCATCACCCTTTCACCAGTAACAAAGCATTTTTTTACTCCTATTGTGTCTTCGTTACTTTTTAATTTTCTGTTTCTCTGTAAAAGTTTTTTTTTTGTATTAAATTAAAACAAGAATAATATCTCTCTGGTATTAACTGATACATATCTGCATTTTACTCAAGCTTCTGGCCCATATATCGTCTTGGCTTGGAACAGTTTTCATTTTTGATGACTCGGTTTTTAGTGTTAGCTGCTCTTTACTTTTCCATATTATGCTGCTGTGGTACTGCGTACATAATTGAAACAAAACGGTTTTGTCTTCTCGTGCATTCATTCAACACTTACCCCTTTTTTCTTCAAACTTGCACAATGCACACAGCTATAGTGATAGAATAAAAAAATCACTTTCTTTTTCTCTCTCTCTCTTTAGTGTATATTGTACATGCATATTTATATATAAATACGTACTTTTCACAATAAAAAATTCAGTATATTTTGGTTGCTGTATACAATATGGTATGGAATGGCATGGCACTGTTGTTTTTTTAGAGTCGGATGAGTTGAGTGTGTGTGCTGCTACTGACTTCACTGGGAGTTGTGAGGAGTCACATGTGAAAAATGGGAAATGACCCTGGATTGGATTATCCTCCTCTTTTTTACCATTTTCCCTGGTCTCTTCTTCTTCAGCACTGCTTGCTTTTTTCTTTCTTCAATTCCTTTTTTCGCTGTCTTCCTTCATGTGTCACAACGGAAATATACAGTAAAGTAAGCAAGAAGCCCTATGCTCCACTCAACACAACACGGTAGAATAATAAATAGTGCAAAAACACACACACAGCAGTACTGAATGAAAGGAACAAGGAGCGAGTGTATGTGAACGAGGAAAAAAGAGAGGAAAAAATGTAATTCGTCTTGTTGATATATTATGTACCACTTCAATTTAAGCCGCATTACTTTTTCGACGAATGTACAACCGCTACGATATGTACTACTCCAATTCATATAGTATTTTTTATTATATACTTCCTTCTTTCCCAGAGTTCCACTTCAACTTTTTAAAGAGGAATATCAGAAACGCAATAAAAAGCGAAGAAAAAATCTTTCTGTATTTTTTTACATTCCTTTTCTTCGTTCTCTCAGGCTTCTTGCCACATAAGAGCAGAGAAAAGAACCAATTTTAACTACTTTTTTTGCTTTTGAATGAATACATATCATGGTATGCGCATAAATATATACCCCATAGAAATTTTACGCAGAAAATATACCAACAAAGATCTCCCATGATGTTGTCTCCTCTCTGCAAATTAAATTATAATAATTACACATTTTTGTGTTGCTTATTAGATTTAAGATACACTTTTTGCTCGTGTTGTACTATATAGTATCCCTTTCATCAAGCTCATATCTCCTTCTGTGCGGATCCCTTTCTTTCTACTTTGTCGCTTCTTGCTTCTCTGTATTTTTTAGTCATCAGTTGTTTCGATTCTCTCGCCCTGTATTTATATTTTGCTTTTTATCTCTTTTTTATTTTCATTCGTTTTCGCGTGATTATTTACAATCATACTACTTTCTTAGCGGCTCTGTTCGGTGTTTTATTGCTGTCTTTTTGCGCGCTTCTTATTTTAAAATATGTACGCTTTAAAACATGCTATATAATCAACATAATGATACACTATAATAATAATAGCCACTATAATAAGAATCAGAATTCGAATGCTTTTTTTAGAAAATAAGAGAAAAGAATACTAGTGAGGATGTTTTTCTCTTTTCCAAATGGGATACTATCATGTGACCACTACTTTTATTTTGTCTATTCTTGCAGAATTATGAGCTATTTCTTATGTGATTCCATGTAATGTATTCTTCATAGCAGGTCTTCTATTCTGATAACTGTTTATTGGAGGTTCTCACAAGATTAAGAATGTTGAATGAGGGCCATGATGAAAATGAGGTGAGGAGATGCGGAGCTTATTTTTATCCCTTTACTCATCTTCTTTCCCTTACACTTCGTATGTTTCTAGTGATCCTGTAAACTTATCAAGTGTAAAAAGCCTTTCCCTCTTTGCAAACCAATCCAATTTCACAAAATTTCAATGCACACATATTTTTATATAAGATGGATATCATGAAAATGATCATTTAAAAGAATATTATCCAATTGCGAGGAAGTTGTGCATGCATACATGCTTATCTGCTTGTCGCATCCTTTTTTCTTTTAGAAAGTCAGTCAGACAGACACAAAGGTTAATTCATGTTCCATTCGACTCAATCTAAATGGGGGTAGACGGGCATTGAAATTTACTTGACTGCATTGTACTATAACTATACATATGACAAGTGTATGAGACACACGGTAGGAATGAAAACCTGTACTGTCTTCTTACATCTTTTCGCTTCTCGTCTTGTCTTCTGGAACCTCCGCCAAGAAAATAATGAGGAGTACGAGTTTGAGTATTACAAACGGGATTTTCCTGGTGTGTGTTTTCATCTCTAGCTGATTATTATTGTGGGAACTTCAACAGGCAGTCAGATAAGATAAGACAGTGGTACATACAGTAAGCAATTGAGCAGCGTTTGCCTACCGCGTACTTTTGTCTTATTTCTTTGTAACATTGCATCAAAATAATCATCATAGTATACCACTTAAAAAGAAGCTTACGAAAAGATCTGTATATATTTACATCAAGGTTGTCGGTTGGCTTTTGTCTGTTTTGGCTGGCTAAAATAGCAAAATAGTCATAAGAAAATGCAATAATATGTAATCACACTAATAATCATTTCATATGAATTCAGCCACAAAGCGACATTACAACTACCGCATCGTCGTTTCTCATGAAAGCAAGAATGTCGTTTCGTTAGTTCTATTCCTGAAAAGTCTTAAGAAAACGAAAATAAGATTTTCTCGGAGAGATTTTCTCTGACGCTGCAATGTATACAGGCAATACTGTTATTTTGAGACAGACCATATACCACGAGCACTCCTACCACCATCAAATTTCGAATTCAATTCATACGCAGCAGAAAAAATACACATAAAGCAAAAAATAAGTAAGCAACGTGGTTAGCATAAAATGTATACAATGAAATAATAAAATAAAAATACGACTATCTTATGCCCTGGCCTTGCTTGGCCTTTTAGTAAAAAATACAATAGCCAAGAGCACTGCTGTTTTTGTTGTTGGATTTTTTATACTAGGCTTATCTCCATTTTCTTATGAAAATCATCTACCATACAAACTTAAATATATGCGGGGTTGTATGTGGTTTATCATATAAATACCTATACATACATACTTTTATATCATCGTCATCACGCATGCATAATAATAATGTTTATATTCATAACTATTAATATCCATTTTTTGCCAACTGCTCAGCAGTTCAGATTATGCCCAACTCTGAGTCGAGTAGTCCCACCACTATACTACTCGGGCTCCAACTTCCACTTTCCTTATTCATGTCATTTTCTCTCCTTGTTTGCTGTTTGTTTTTTGTAGACCATAATAAAATTACGTGTATAATATGCAGTAAATATATAGCATCCCTTTTCAGCTCCTTGTCATAAACCAAAGCCTTTTCCCCAAAGCCATAGCCACTCATCACATAAGCAATATAGCAGCAGCTGGGTTTCTTTTCTTGCCACTAACTTGACTACTGACCGTGTGTATGTCACTACTAATTCATAATGCAATATTATCCAGCGACCTCACTCTCACCACTTATTTTATCTATTTGGTGTTGTTTACCTAGAAAAAAAATCTTTACCTTACTTTTTGCTCAGAGTTCTAGATATTGAGTTGAAGTTTGGAGTGAATATATTTGCATGTATAAAAAACTACTATAACCATCCATCCGAAAGAAATAGACTGCAAAACTCCATGTGCAGGTATTTTTTGGTAGTACTGCATGGCACGAGGTCGCCGTCTTATTGTTATTACCACTATCATAAAAAAGCTATATAGTTATACTCATGAATATGAATTTTACTTTTAAGATGTGATTGAAGGAAATACGTACATAGGTATTTTACATGACATGTAGGCATGTACATGCTGTAGTTGTGTTGCGTTGCAGTGTGTCCTAAGTTTTACATGAACATTTCTCGTAAAATCGCACAGGCTACGAAACTTTGAGACAAGTCAGGTCCATGCATAAGTAATTTGTGTGCAATTTATACAACCACCTTCATTACATGAGAGAAAGAGTACCACGCTTGCCACGCTACATTGCATATTATGTACATGGCATCTGCAGATGATGGTGGTACTATATGCATTGTGTTCAGAGCTCCGTGTTGGAAATTAGCCTCTGGATATTTTAGGACTTTTTGTTGTTTTTTGCATGGACTCGATGAATTTGGTGCGGTTGGCTATAAGATTGTGTAGTATATGTTTTACAGCATACTTTCCCATTTTACTGAACTTGCTATGGTTGGTTAGTTTTTTCCTGCAAAGATGAAGGAAATATAAAGTTGAATGGAAGTGCAGGATTATTATTGCCACCTTCTTTTTTATTGTTACGGTTATATCATCTTTCGAGCTTTTTATGTCTCAAGTTCTACACCAATAAATTCAATGGTTTTAGCTTTATTTGCATAGTAAGTAAAGTAAGCATGCAATACCAGCACACGACTCAAATAGAGTGCAGTGCATAATTGGGAATGTGATGATAAAAGGTGTGAGTATAATATATTTGTTCCATGTAAATGAGCATGTTGATATCTTCTTTTTTTCAAGTTCATCCACAAAAACAACAACAAAGTAGGCTGGATGGTGGCGGTGCGGTGGTGGTGAATGGATAAATATGATGTTTACAAGGCAAGTGAGCAATTTTATTTTAGCAAAGTCCAAAACGGAATTCGCATGTTTGTCTTCTATTTTTCTTCTTTGTTTTATTTTATTTCTCTAGATCACTTTTACTTATGCATGCATTTTCTTGAAAGTAGTTTTGGATCTGTTTTGTTGTCTACCTTACCCAACTCCGCAAAACTTCTGTTTTCTATTTACAATGTTTCCTTGCATTACTTACATTGCATCCGCCAAGTCGTCAGTCGCTCACTCAATTCAATCCATCCGTTCTCACAAACAAACAACATAAAACATCCACCACCACTAGCAGCATTTCCATTATCCTTTTTTGCTCATTCTTTTCTTTTTTTGGCAAACACTATTTTTTCTTCTTTTTGTCGATGTCGACGAAGGAAGCTCATTTCGTATGTATATGCTAGTGTGATGGTGTGTATTTTATTGTTTGTCTGCTACATCCTCACCACCACCACCACCAACCAAACAACATAACCAATCCTTCTTTTAAAAACGACTTCTTCTCATATGAAGAAAGAGAACAAGAGAAGGAAAAAAATGCGAATGTATTTGGTTTGCTGAAATGAAACTGCACATATGTGTAAATAAACTTATTGTACAACAACAACATCAACAACACACCATAATGCTATTTTATTTGGTGAACATACGTCGTAATTCTTCTCTTTCATAGCCTTATTCCAATGCAATGAATGTTTTTATTGTGTCAAATCAAACAATGTTGTACCATATATTATTCTCATCGCTACTCTAGTATTTCTGCATTTTTACCATCTTTCCTCTTTCTTAACTTGCTCGCTCTCTCGCCTCGTTGTATCACATCACCCTTTGGCACTTCGATCCACTCTCTCCTCAGACTTACATACAGTCTTGCCACTGTCTGTCTACTGATGTGCGTTTTTTGGAGTGAGTTGAGAAAAGTGAATACGTGAGTATTGATGTTGTTTCTCGATTTACATGTCGTACAAAGTCAGTGGAACATCGTGTCGTTCTGACACATTTCACCTTAAAGGATGTTTCTCCTTATAGCGAAATAGCTAGAAAGGAAAGAGAGAGCTTGATGTATTGCGAATTGCGAAGCAAGTCTCCTGGTTTGAGTTTGGTTGAAATACAGGTTCATGTGCATCACCATCACCGCTATCCACCACCATCATCATCAATGCCGTCGTGCTCTTCATAACCATATTTCACACAGCAACCTCGTCTCTCGTCTCCTCCGCCTTATGTACATAATTAACCAAGTAAATATAAGACGAAGAAAAACACGCTGCGCTGGGAACAAGCTTTACTTATTCAGTTTCCGCTGCTTACTTACTAATACCAATGTCTTTTTTGGGTATAGTTAGTATGACAAGTTTAAGCTAAAACGGAAAAGAGCAAAAGCAAAACGCAACTTGTTCACAAGTTTTTCATAGAATGCGAATGTATGAAACGTGAGTATAAAAGTAAAATCATAACTACTTTATAGACAGATCGAAAGCATATATTTTACGAGCAGAACGCCCGAAAACTAAAGTTTTCGATAACTACCTAACGCTAAAATCGGACCCCTTCCCCTACGTTACA
>JAQFZH010001052.1:0-24664 GCA_034695485.1 Entomobrya nivalis
AGTGGATTTATACCGTCTTATTTGATACGACGATTAAAATATTCATTTAAGGAATCGGGTATTTGGAACTGGATAGTAAAATTGCGTCGAAAAGATAACTACAAGTTAAATAATGGTGTCGAATATCAGATAAGGGCACCAACAATGGATGGAAATATATTAGTTATTTTTTGTTTAATAATTTGTGGACTTATTTTGTCATTATTGACGTTCTTTTGTGAAATTATGTGTGGAAAGTTCTTCAAGACATAATAAATTGATTTGGGAAATACTTTTAAAAATATTAAGATTTTTGTGTTTGCATAGGGCTAATTCTTTTCTCTGTAATTTATGATTTATATATCTTGGTATCTACCAAATAAACATAGAAAAAGCATAAATGGTTCTAACAATACTTAAAAATCCATTTTTAAGTTTGTACTATTAATGACACCGTTTGACAGCCACTTATAAAACTTATGAAGTCAGGATAATGCCTATAAATGAATTATGCAAACATATACGAATTTGATAATATTTTAAAAGTTAAGCTTATCCTGGATAACTTAAATAAGTGGGAGGATATTAAAAATCGGATGAATTTAATTGGTAGTTATACGAGAACATGGAAATGCCAAATCCCGTGTTAAGCACCTGTAGGTATTTGGGTGTAATCTGTTAAATTTGATAAAGCACTTTATGGCGGCTTTGCTATCACTTGTTGACCAAATTGACATGTTATGACATGAATTCGTAAAGGATTTTTTAACTAATTGAAATAAAGCAATTTAAACACAAATCCAATTAAACTGTTTTTCTACGAAATTAGTTACATAAAGCAATAGTTACATGAGTTGCAGAATGTATTGCCGAAAAAATCTACGAATATTGATTCATTAATATTTATCGATAAATAGATGCATTGCTAAAATATTACTTGACTAATATTTAAACGTGTCAATTTGACTATTTTTTTTATTTATGGATTCCACACAACATTTTAATATTTCAGTTAAGGTATGAACATTGAAATTAAATTTGAAAAACTACCTTGTTCATACATTTATTTTGGCTTGATCTTTTTATAAATCTCAAATCAAACATTTTTATTTAGGTTTGAAAATCCTCTCTTATATTTTAGATTTTTATTATGGCATGGTTTCTATAATTGCAAAATTTGAGATCAAATCGAATATTTCAACTCTCGACCTCTGATTATTTGTTTAAATATGCGCATACATTTGGTCAAAAATAGATACAAAGAACATGCAATACATGTCCAATAAATTAAAGAAAGTTCAAATAATTTAAATGTTTATTTAGCACTTAACTTTTGTATTGAATTCTTTTTGCAGTATCCATTACAGCTATGTGGATATTGGAAATGAAAAACTTATATGCAATAGATAAAATTTTCTTACTAATGACTGTAATTTTAAAGAAGCCCTTATTTTACACAAATCTTGTTTGCAGGTTTATCAAAAGAAAAACAAATTTACTATTTTTTATGTACATAATTGTTTGGATAATTCACTGTGGACTTTATAATTCACAAATTTAGCAACTTAGCTTAGCAGCAACATGTTAACAGTATTCTGAATGATGTCATCACAAATAAGCAAGCCTAACTTTGAAATAGCCATTCCATACGGACCTATCAAAGCGCTAACAGGCTTACAAGCACGCAACATCATCTGGTATTCCCTCTTTACCGCAAATTGTTTCCAATAAATTTTAAACAGTGTTGAATGTTTAAACGGAAAATAAGCTAAAAATGTAAGCAAAAGAGCCATTCCAAGACAAATCAATGTTATTCCTGGTGCTAAAATGTACATGAACAAATTCAACTTTGAATACATTTTTAACGTCATATATGCTCCAGATGATCCCAAAAATACTCCAACAAAAAGCAGAATAGGTAGAAACTCAACTTGAATGTTATTTCCTAGTATTAAAAACACTTGTATTGTTCGGAAACGATTATAGGAACTGAGAAACATAAACTTTGCATTTGCATCAAATGGCGAGTTAAAGAAATGGAGTGTTGGAGAAAATCTGACAAGTCCTTCCAGAACCACGATGGTAAGAAGCAGTAGTGCAACTACAGTTGCTGCAAGGAAACTCATAAGGACACCATAAAAAACTGAGGCACATAGCTTTACAAGTAAACTGGAACTTCCAATAACAAATTGAACTGGCTCGTATGGAATCGCGAAGGGTAATAGGACAACACCAAGTAATGTCAACAAACTTGATATTGATAACAAGTACACAAAAAGGTCCACCATTGTAATTTTTTGGTGACCAGGCAACCGAATTGTGAAATTCACTACAAAAGAGGATGAAAGGTTGGCAGGTAAGGCTTGCGAAATTTTAAATAGTTGGTTGCAAGCAAATTCAAATTCGTGGGTTCGTTTTAGTTGGGTATTGTAAGCAGCCAGAAATATGACTACGAGAGCAAGATACAATACGTAAACAATAACTTGGTCTATGTGATTCACAGTGAATACGTCCCAGTGAAAAAATAACCAAGCTAAGCGCCAAATGAGAGTGGGAATAAAAAAGAGAAAATATGTGAGAAAAATTGAATTTCGAATGGTTTTGGGAATTGATCTTTGGTGGGAAATACTCTGAATTACTTGGTAGTTGGAATAGTCCACTGCATTTGGCATTGGAAATATAGTTTGAAGGAGGGTGTGTACTTTATATGCTGCTCGAAATGGTAACATTTCTGAAACAGTTGTGCATCGGGAGAGTATGGAAACGTTAGCATAAGCGATGGACAACTGAATCAGGTTTAAAGAGATATATGGAATTTAAGAAAGTTAGGTCAAGTGCAAACAGGTCGTATGTTTTAATTTGTTTTTAAATATCAAAATGTATAAATAGAATATGTAAAGTAAAAATGAAATTGGTTTTTATTATTGAGACGCAAAAAACACAATCGAAACCAAAACCACTTTTTGATATATCTTATAATTAATATCTGTATATTAGTAGGTCCATGGTGAATTGACGAAAAGTTAAATTTTTCATTCTAAGAAATAATTGTAGAATTAATCATTGAATTAAATATTGAATCAAATATATGATTCATGGTTCAAAAGGCTACACGGAATTATAAAGCAAATAGTCATTTGAATGTATTTGGAAACGTCAAAAAAATAATTGAATTTTGCTTTAAGTAAACTATACATAAATAGAATATACAAAGGAAAAATTAAACTAGTTTAATGTGGAGACAAGAATAATTAGTTTTCAAATATCTAATAATTAATATCTTCATTTGTTTATGATTATTTATTAATAAATTTATTTTTCATTTTTGGAAGTAAATATTGAATTGATGGATTCATAGATTTTTTAATTGTAATAAAACTCGGTCCAGCTCAAACTCAAAACATGTTTTGTATTCAAAGCTCCTTTAAATTTTGTACATTCTTTCAAAAGGCTAACAGGCTTACACGCTAATAGCAATACATTACATTTTACTATAAATTAATTTGTTGTACCTAAATTATTTTAAGACTGGTTTTTTAAAAACTAATTTAGATGAAGTTTATTAAATCTTAGGGCTGACCGAAGTAGCTTAAAATAGGACTGACTTACAGTTCAGATATATGAAAATCAAATATGAAAAGCAAATGCATGGAATGTAAAATACTTCAATGGTAATTATTGAGTAAAATTAATTAATGTTAAGTATCGCACATTTTGTACGCACTAAAAAGCTAAAGCCAATGATTTTGTAGGTAATTTAAGCAGAATAGAATGAGTAGGGAGTATATTGGTTTTTTAGATACTGAGATATAAAATAATAAAATATTGGTTATTAAAAATATTACCTTCAATTGGTATAGAAATATTTAATTTGTTCTCGTTTTGACCGTACATTCCCCACATTTCCAATAATTTTACTAGGTATATGAAAAATACTTTTAAATAGACTGTTTGTGAACGTTGGCGGGAATAAAACCAAAACCTTTTTTGCAAATTCATGGCATGGAAAACAGTGGTACGAATTTTGTTTTTGAAAATAATACTTTTTCATATAACTATCGCGAAATAAACTTGTAAGAATATATTAAGAAGGTAGAGCAAAACGTAAAACAAAGCAGAATCGTAAAAGTTTGGAATCAGTTGTAAAAATATGAAAAAAATATATCTGGAAAAAAACCCAAGGATACAAAAATACAACAACAAATTTAAGTCTTATAATCCGAGTTGACTTTTTCCCACTTGAATAACTGGTAGTGCTTCCAAGGCGGGAAATATTTGGAATTCTTGGGAAATTATAGGAAGTGAGAAATAAATTGGGAAATTTAAAGCGTAAATAGGCTTTTATTCATTTTTTTGCTTCAAAACGTTTAAAATGGGTCAATATTGAGCGTAAGAAAAATATTAGCATAATTTTTCAATATGCATGTTTGGCCTGGTGTTTGGATTTGCTGTATTAATGTCACAAGTATTCTAACGATGCCCATAAAGTTACTTATTAAATAGAATATTTAGTTTGACATCCGGTGTTTTCTAATATAGGATTTAATTCTGATTCATTAAAAGATTTCAGAGTTTTCAGAATTACTAGAAAATTCAAGCTTTGTTTTTAATGTTAAGAACATATCAAAAGCCAATCATTGTTATAACCGACGCTTAAAATTACATAAACAAATTTAGTTTTGAATATGTGCTCCTATTTTTGGGAACTGCTCCAAAAAACCTTCTTACATGACCAGGATACGTAATATGGTATTGCTGAACAAATATTTCATTACCAATTCAAAAAAAATTAATTTCAAATCTTTAATAGGGTTCCCTTTAAATATATTAAATACCTTTCTGAAAAGATTTAAATAAATCATGACATTGATTTTCTACAGGTATATTTTCTTGCCAACCATGTGGTATAAGCATAACTTATAAAACGATTAAAAAATTTATCGTTTTGAATTCTAATTGTTCAAGTCAAGTCAAGATTGGTCAAGTTTGGAATTTTTTTATTTTGGATTTTTACTTCGGTTTTATAGAAATTTGAGATATTAATTTAAAAGAAATTCATACAAATATAATATTCCGCCCTTTGCATGTTTTTTATTTCCTTTGTTCTAGCTTTGAACGTATATTGATTGCTTGAAAAAAACCTTTGCCAGATACTTCTAAAACTACGTATTCGATTTTATGAACCTTTTCAAGTAGAATAATAATTTTACCTACATTTAAGTAACGAAAATCCAAGGTACTAGTTTTAATTTTGATATTAATTAATAATGCATATTTTTATAGGACAGTTAGAAGGCAAAACAGAATTGTAAAACGTAGCAGATCCTTATCAGTTAGGATTAAATGTTTAAAAAATATGTTTTTGGACAGAAAAACAAGGACACAATTGTTCTCAAAAAATGAGGTCCTAAAATAATTTGGTTTGGTCAAAAAAACTATTTGGTCAAATCCCCTCTTATTGTGCAATAGTTTTACTGCACTGGATCACAACAGCTTGACTTTCATTTGTCTTTTTGTCTTATCATAGTAAACACATATTTGTATCTAAACCTCAGAACTAAAATAGCTCCAGTGCAATATTTCTAAACACAAATCATGTCGCTCACAATTGCTGCAATGCGAGTTCACTCTTGCATTCAAAAGCTATTACCACAACCATATAAAGTCGTCCTGGAAAAGCAAATTCTCGTCGAAAATACTACCTACTTTACACTACCTCACACCATTCTCCGTACATTGTCTCAGTTCGGAATTTTTGTAATTTTTTTACCATATGGAATCCTTCGCTTGGTTTGGCTCTTTTTAAACCTTAAATCCGACACGGGTTCCTACGTAGCTCAAATTATTTCAAATGGAGCATACATCATCATAATCCAAATATATCTTCCGGTCTGTCACATGCTTCATACTGAATCTCGCACAATGACCAACATCAATGACCTCTTTGCTCAAAATATTTTATGGATTTCAAATTATAAACCGAAAATTTCAACAAGACTATTTATGCAGCTTTTCGTTTATGGACAGCCAGTTTTATTTTTGACAGTTCCTATAATACTGATTGCAAGCCCCTTCATTATGCCATACACACCTTTACAAATAGTGTTCGGAAACAGTAGTTTCTACCTAAGGATATGTTATGCAATTTGTTATGGATTTTTGAGTTGGTACAGTTCACAAGCTGTTTTCTCAGTGCTTTTAGTTGCGATCATGTTTTTAGAAAATATTAGCCACTACTCCTCAACAACATACAATAAATGTGTTTACCGGTTTTATAACTCGTACTTAAGGTTTCGAAAATCTCAAATGTTTCTAAACTCTGGGAATCTTATCTACAAACTATTTTCACAAACTTTTGTGTTTCTTGGGATGATAATCAACTCGTGTTGTGCTGCTACTTGTATTGCGTTGTATGGAAAAATTAATCCAATAATTTATGCCATTATGATTATTGTCCCTTTGATTTGTATCGCAATTGTTTTTGTTTTTCCATATTTAGCTAATATTCCTTTGAAGCATTCAGAAAATTTTATAATCTACTGGAAACGTCACGTTGTTAGAAATGAGCATAGGAAAATGTTACGATCGTGTAAACGTTTTGGACTGGATTTAGGACCGTATGGAATATGCACAATGCAACATGGACTACTTTTTTGCGATGATGTTGTTCACAATGCGGTTACTTTATTATTGCTTGATATTATGTAAAAAAAATTAAGCGCAAATTTTAAGAAAAAATAAATACTTAGAACAGAACAGAGTTTAAACGTAATATAAATATTTTTTACTTAATTGTTTAAAAATTACCTGATTTACACAAATATTTAAGTCATTTTGGATTTCTGACAATGCTTTTAAACAAATTAGGCAATGAAATAATTTAACTGTAAGGTCCCACATCGTGTACAAATTCCTTGCACTCGCTTGGTGGTATAATGTGCTTTCCATCGACTGGATCGTAACATTGGCATATGCTTAGATGTAACTTTCCACATGGATGGCTTTCAGGGCAACACATGCAATGTTCAGGATGTGCGATTTTGTCACAACACGGCCAGTATCCATCCTTACAGTTGATGTGGCATTGGGAGGTGTGCCTACACATCTTAATTATAAAAAAGTATTTTTAAATAGTATGTTAAATGTATGTATTTCCAAGGGTATTTAAAAACAAATTCATAAATTAAACTTACTATTGCATCTAAGGCAAGCGTATATGGTAAGAGCAGACAAAATACCGCAGCAATTGAAACGAACTTGTGGTACACCATTTTTAGCTATTGCTCAAAAATACCTGGTATAAATATTATTTATTAAAGAATCTTGCGGCAATTATAATATGGATATTTTTGTATACAAAAACTTTTAAATGCATATTCTAACTATTACCATAATCCTGTTGAGTTTTTGGCACGAAAAGTTTACCCTTCAAAGTTTGTATTGCATATTTAGCTAAAACAAAGTTAACCATTGTTACAAGTTTTGTGGATCAATCATGTAATTATACAATTCCTTTTGTTTTGATAGGCATTGCAAAATTAAAACAGTTTCAAGGTGATCTAAAATACAATAGTTACAATTTATTACTAAAGTTTCACAACACTTTATTCTGAAATGGGTCCCCTATAAAAGTGAGGCTTTAAAAACATGTTATTGCTAAAATGAGAACACTAGCTTACAAAATGAGAACCATTGAAAGATTATCATTAGTATTTATAGGAAAGTGAACGCATTGTGAAAAATTAAATGTGCTTTTCTTAAATCATAAAGTGTATTTTATCTGGAATAAAATGATTTTTAAGTGATTCCTTGGAATGATTTTCACCAAAATGAATCTCACATAACCAATTAGTTTCTTGATCGCTTAACAAATATTTTTGAAGCTTCACCCCACTTTTCCGAAAGTACTAAACTAAGCTACTAATTTTAATAATAAGAACAGCACCACTTCAAGAAAACCAAACAACGCTTTTAGCAAATAGTAGAAATTAGTCTTCCATGTGCCAATCCTTATGTTTGAGCTATTGTAAGTAATGTAAAAGCACTAGGTATGATAGAGGATAATCGTTTTCTTGAAATGAGCCATTCGAAATGAAACTAACTGAAATAACATTATTTAAAACTATTTTGGGCTTTGGTAAGCATAAACATTTGACTACTCAAATTTTCATATGTGGTATTGTGGTGACATAGGTTGACGCGCTTTCTGGACACATTGGCGAGTTTCCTCGAACGTGTTAATTTTAATAGTTTAACCTAAGTGTTTGCAATGCTTTCGAAGCTACTAATCAAAGTGATCCACTTAATGTTAATTTTATTATGAAAATCCAAGTAAAATTTTGTGTAGTCATCAATGCATAAAAATAATTGTTTGTCGTTGTGTTAGAAATTATAACAATATACACAGCGATTATATTTAGCAAAAAGGGTGAATTTGTCACAGCGATAAATTAAAGCATTTGGACACACGTGTACCTTTTCATTTCGGTTTGAAGTTGACCTAATATATATAATCGTAAAAGTGCTTGCAAACGACGTTCTATTGATTCGAAAATATAATCAACTGCTGGTTGTGTGTATAGAGACAAACGCTCTAATCAGGCCAACCTGCAATTACCAGTTGAATTAAGCAAAGTTTTACAGTTTTTCAAGTTTTCAAAGCCTTTAATTGAGTTTTAAAAGTGCACATCTTACAACCGCTCATCAGACTTCTCATTAATTTACTAATTGTATCCTTTCCTAAAAATACATGTTTACATTGCTTTAAAGGGAAATTCAAGTGCACAAAGGAAGAATCACATACGTTACAAAGTGTTCACATCATGAACAGCAACCGGATGTTACAACGTAAATTTGAAAATATTTTTCTATTTTTTATTATTTGTAGTATTTTCTATTGTGCAAGTATGGATTTTCAGATTTCATTGGAAAATATTCCTAATGACCAATTAAATTTTTTGAATGGATTTAAAAGAAGTGTTATTCATATAATAAATTTCCAAAACTACGACATCAACTTTTCTGTTATTATCCAGCCGGTTGTATTGTTGTTCTACGTGTCCATGCTCGAGACAACAATTTTTCCAAACAAATTAACAAAACTTGAAAACGATTACTTTATCAAATGGTATTTAAGAAGAAATATATCGATTAGTGAAGATATTAAAAGACTTTTGAGAAGTAGCGAAAAATATACTCAGCAGTCATTTCAGAACAAATTTATAATTTCAAACAAGAACACTTTTTGTGATTTAGTTGTATGTTTGCATCCGCCTAACGAATACAAATCTACTTCTTTATACCATAAATACAAGTGGAGTAAATACAGTGTTCTCAAGAGTCCATTTATTATTGGTTTTTCAGACCGTCGATCGAAAATGAGCTATTCAAGCACCATCGCAAAAATCTCGCTGCTAATTTGCAAAACAGATGCTGGGTCAACGTGCAAAAATAAGCATCAAAGAAATAAATGGGTTTCAGGGGTACTGAACACTGGTCGTATTGTTCGATTTACAGATATTATTCTGATTTTGAAAACAAATCACAATAACAACCATTTGAGTATACTTTGTCCCTATTGCAATCCGTGTGACCCATTTCAAATGATTCGCATTAAATTTACCAACACGGACATTTACTCGATCTTATCGAGTAATAAAATATTGGTTGAAAACTCTTTCTCACAAGTAGTTAAAGTTGTGTTGTCTCAGGGGCCTTTAAAATTGTATGGTAATATGATAAGGAATGGCCAAGCCAAAAAGAGAAAAGTTATGTCAAAATATCTTGCAACACTTAACATCGAAAACAATACTGAATTTATAGTACATTCAACTGATCCTCATCTCATTCAAACTTTCTTTCCGGAAAATATTACATTTGTGTTTGTGGTTAAATATGAAAGCGACAGAGAATACGCTAAAACAAATTTCGTCGAGGGATGCTCCAAACCTAGTACATATCCTGCAAAATTTCGTCCATACTTGAGCAGAACTACAAATGGTCATTTGGGTCATTTTATGGAAATTAATTTGGTTTTTCAAAGAAAACAACTCCGATTTGTAAGTTGTCACAAAAAAACCTCGCACTGGATATTCGGATTGAATGAACTAGTTTTTGCATTTGATACTTTAACCTGGCTACTAATATTTACATTTTTAATGGTTATAGCATACATTTTAGTTAATGCTTTATTAGAAAACAATCAGCGCAAACAACTTACGTTTTCAAAAGCATGTTTTCATTTGATTGCTGCTCTTATGGAGCAATCATCAAGTTTGTTTCAAGAAAGCTTAGGCAAAGGCAGAATTTTACTCTTTGGCCTCCCGTTGGTATATCTTTTGCTAAGCAATGTGTAGAAGGGTGACAATATTACGAACCTTACTGTTGAGCCTAAATTGATTCCCTTTGACACATTCGACATTTTAGTGGATAACCAATTCAATATACGAACTCTAATTCATAATCTATCAAATAGTACATTTTCGCATTTAAAACAGAACACTCATGTGGAAACTGAACTTACTCAAGAAAATGGACACGAAGCTTTTCCTTTTGTCTCCGAATTTTGGAACTGGATAACATTAAGATTAGGTCTTGAAAAAGTGAACAGACTTGCATCTCTTAGGAATGAATTTTCTCAAAAAACTTGGTATTATCTTAACAATTCCGAAATGTTACCTGTGGAGAAAACAGGAAGAGGGAATAACTGGGGGAGGGGAGGTTCGGCAACTGTTGAAAAAATATTAGCTTGGCACATGGGAAAGTGCAATAAAAGTGCCATGATTCTTCGTGAAAACATGGCCCTTCAATTATTCACTTTGTTGAAGGCTGCAAATGAACCGGTATTCTTTGGTAAAGATGTTTTATATGAAAACCGATTTGGATATAAGTATCACGGTTACTATCCTCAAAGAATCCTACAAAGAGTAAAACTTGCTTCGAGTACTGGCATATCGGATTGGTGGCAAAATTACATCAAATGGTTGTTTGGTTTGAAAACAATGAAGAAATTTGACACAAATAATTTGACCAATTATAATCGTCTCATAAACGGAACAAATTTTTTTAGTAGCCGTTCTAGTGTTTTGGTGCTGTCTGTGATACCTGGAATTGGCTTGTTGTTCTCTTTAGCAGTTTTTGTCTGCTATGAATGCAATGCAGTTCATGGCACACTAGGAATGTTCATGACAGTGTTGAGAGAGCTTTTGAAAACTATGCATTGTTTACTAGTTTTGGTCTTCAAAATATTTGACCAAACAAGAAAAATTGGCAAGAATTTTTTTATCCAGAAAAAAAATATCAAACTTAGCAAAGTGCTAGATGGTTGCTGAGCTTTACCAGTTGGTTCACCAGTTCCAAAATGATTCAAAATATGCTTTACAATTAATTTAGGTTCACGAAAATGACCTGTTTGTGGGGTGAGGAAACAAAAAAAATCCACCGCAAATGGAGTTAAGAAACTCTTAGGCAGAGTAAAGGTAAAACAGGAATTTAATTTTATTCGAGTAAAAACTCCAGGATCACAAGAAGTTGTAACTCGGAGAGGTCGAATTCAAAAGCGAGAGCAAGGGAGTAAAAACCACAACTTGACTGGCTGTAGTAGACGCACGAGTCAAATGTTGATACACTAATATAGCCAAAGGTCTGACTTGAATACGTGCAAAATCATTTGATTATCACATATACCTGCTTGCTTGCAATGTTGTCAAGTGTAAAATTGGCCAAAATAAGATTTTCAGGGTTATTTTCTCATTCAATTTGTTTGACTGCCGACAAAAATTGTGCTGGAGCAAAATAATAAAGCGTATATTTAAGTTAAACCTTAGCATATCGAAGGGTGCAAATATTTAATTTTTAAGCCGACTATAGGCAAAGTTATTGGTAGACAAAAGTGGCCATATTTATACAAAACCTCTATGTAAATAGTATCATTTGACAGTTACTATACTAGTTACGTATAATGGGTAGTTACGATTTTTTATGTCACAGCAATGATATGAGATCAGTGCGTATTTCCAGACCTTCTGTAAACACCTTCTGTAGGCTCCTTGAACAAAATCGGCGATTTACACCAAAGCGGGTTGGGTATGTTCATTTTTGTTGTGAAATTCCTGACTTGTTGTTGTGATTTTTTGTTGTTTGCTTCCATGATTTTTTAATTTTATCTTATTTATTTGACAAAAAACAAGTCAATCTTGAAGTAAATATTTATCAGTTGAATGATCGAATCGAAACAAATTTTAAAAAATCTATATTTTATTAACATGGATATTTTCTGGTAATGAAGCCATTGGCCTATGAAATACTTTCCTATCAACCTATATCACATAATGTAGCTTTTAATGTTTGTTTGTATTTCATATATAAAGTTTGTTGATGGCGTCGCAGAAATAAGTCGTATTAATATCTTTTGAATAAATTAGAAGCTATTTTGTGTTTACCATAAAAATCCAATTAAACTTTGCGCTACCAAGAAAACAATTTAAAGTAAGCGAAAAATAAGGCAAAGTATTGAACTTATATGGCAACCATTTACAAAAACATTATTCAAAATCAATAAGTCTTTTGTAAAATACTTGAGCCTATATAAGCGATCACGCAATAATAGTGTAAGATACTGTATAAGTTATGTCTGAATTTGTTTCCAGTATAAAAAAATTTCCAGACTAACATCGCCTCGACTAGTAAGTACCTCTTATCTTCATAGTATTTTTCCAGAGAATTTAGTAAGTAAAAATACTAAGTGCGAAGGAAATTTTAACTTCATCTCCGACCCACTAAACTATACCATAATTATGCGAACTGTCAATTCCTAAATTGGGTGATATAAGATGAGCTTTGGATTTTATTTGTTACTAAGTTCCAGATTCAAAAATGGAAGAGTCGATATCTAGATTCAGTTGAAAAAGGTTTGAAAACCTATAGGGAAAATGATATCTGGGGCTTACTGTTCTGCGGAGAATACCAACATTTCATGGGATTTTTCATGAACCATATTGCAGTTTTAGGATCTACTTCACACATAACTATGGAAAGAGTGGGGTTTTCAAATGTTCAACTTAATTCATTCCACATTGCATTCGAACTTCATTTAGTTACTACTTTCTTCATTATATTGTTTAGCACACATTATTTTTAAATCGTGTATTTTGTTTGCTGATATTGCAATTTTGTTAACTACATCTAGAATTTTTAGTGCTTTAACCTAAATTTTACAAATTTATCAAACAAAAAAATTAAATGAAAACCTTAAAATGGCCTACAGCTTTTGGAATATAAAATATTAAAAAGTAATCAGCCTGACTCGTCAAATTCAATTCTAAAAAATGATTAACCCACATTTTGACTGTGGTGGTAACTAGTGAGAGAATAAACCGGTAAACGACACAAAGATTCGATAAAATAAAAGGAATAACATACAAAATAATCGTATAGACATCAAATCCAAAAGCCAATTGAGCATCGGAAAATATAATCCTCTTTACGTTAAGACACGTAAGCAACACAGCAACATTTACCGGCCAAGTGTTAGTTCCAAAAAATAGGCCCTTTTTGAAAAAAGGAAAAAAAATTAAATCAGTTCTTTTTTGATAAGTTCCAATCTGTCCTAAACACAATCCTTCCGGCACATCAAGAACAATGAATTCAAATATAAATACCAAGTTTACTCTTTGGCTTTTGACATTTTTTTCTGTTGCCATTTGTTGCTATGCAAATTTTAAGAACAGACCAGATGGCACTTTAATATCTGTGAATAAGTTATTCGTAATTAACAAGTTTCCCAACTGTCTTGTTCGTGTAATCAATTTCCGTGGAGAAAACATAAATTTTCCTGATATCCTCCAGCCAATTATTTTACTACGTTACTTTTCCTTTGAAAACATTCTCGAATTGTTTCCAGTTAAACATAAACCGTATGTGCCGAGCCCACAAATAAGTAGCTCATACTTACACAGTATATTTCAACAAAGTTTAAAACTAGCAAGCAAAAATACACATTGCGAATTGAATATTTATCTTGAACCTCCAACCTACTATTCTTATCCTGGAATGTTCCACAGTAGTGCGCGTTTAAACTGGGTGATCAAAGATCCATTTTGGATTTTGAATGATGTTGACTATAAGAAGCAATTGTGGAAAAGCGATTTTGTTAATTCAGTGGAAAAAATTTCAGTGCTTATTTGCAACACAGTGCGTGGATCATACTGCTTTGTGGATTATAAAAAATTTGCATGGATTTCTGCTGCGCTAGGAATTCCAGAATTTATTAGACTAAAGGAACAAACAATAATACTAGAAACGTATCATACAACTCTGTATTTGCACATACATTGCCCATACTGCGATGTTTGTGACCCATTTGCCGTCTTGTCCGCGAAGGTTTCGCAAAGGGATTTTGAAAACTCGCTAAACCAAAACAGAAAAATTAATGAACTTACCAGTCTGCCGTTGACATTTGTCCCCCAAGCTATGTTATACGAACCTTCAAGACGTAAACACGGATCTCGAAGAAATCCACTACATGTCAAAGATTATGGTGAACATTTGCGTTTTGCAAGGGACATACACTTGCTTGCCATTTTTCTACCTTCAAATTCAACCGTATATCAGACAAGTGTACTCCCGGAGTCGTATTGTTGCTGGACACCTATTACTGATCCAGATTGTCCTAAGAATTTTTACAGTTACCGTCCAGCAAGACTTGTCCCAACAATTGGAAGACAGAGAACCCCCGATTTGGCAAAGTTTCAAGAAATCGGTTTAATATTTCTAAGTGATCAAATGAGATTTGTGAGTTGTTACAAAAAACAACAGCACTGGCTGTACCAACTCAAGGAATTGGTTATTGCATTTGACTCACCTACTTGGATGCTGATAGGTTTTTCATGTATTTTAGTTGCATATATTGCTGGACTAGCAGAAAAACGGAAGGACTCTTTCTTAGACAAATTTGTCCGCTTATGCTGTCTACTAATAGAACAATCTTCAGATGTATTCACTAATCCGAGAAAAAGGATAACAGTTTTATTTTGCATTCCTACAGCATTTTTAATACTTACTAATGAGTACAAAGGTGACAATATCACAAATCTTACATTGGAGCCTGCGTTGGCACGATTTGATACATTCTCTAGTTTAGTGGAAAATAATTTCAAAATATTCTCCCGCCGATTTCTTTTCGTAGGCGTGTTGTATGAAGACATCAAAAAATCATTTGAAATCAAAAAACCTTTTAGCCAGGAAAATGGTCACGAAGCATATCCAATAGTCTCAGAGCTTTGGTATAAAGTGAGTATAAAATTTTCATCGGAGAAACCTAAACGAATGTCTGAGATTAAAAATCGAATATCTGAGGAAACTTGGAAATACTTAAGTCATTCTGAAATGCTTCCGGAATGGAAAAACCACGTTGGCGAATATGGTACAGATGAAAACCTGACGCAAATAACGTCAATGCATATGGGCAACTGTAATAAGTCAGCCATAATTTTACAAGAAGAATTGGCAACTCAACTATACACGTTTTTGAAAGGATTAAACAAACCAGTTTTCATTGGCGAGGATGCTATCGACAGAAACCTGGTAGGATACCAATACAGGGGATATTTTTCAACAAGTAGTTTGATGCGAATAAAATATTCGTATCAATCAGGTATAGTGAGCAGATGGCAAAAGTATTTTGACTGGGTTTTGATATTTAGGTACGAACAAGAATTTAGAGCTGATAAACTGAGTAAATATACAAATCACACTAGGATTAAAATCGAACAAAGTGAAAGTCATACTAAAATCTACATTTTATGCCTAATTCCTGCACTTGGTTTACTACTTTCTTTAGTTGTTTTCGTTTTCTATGATTGTTACGCCATTAAAGTTGTCGCATTTTGTATTAGAAGCACAATTCTAGCTCCAAAACGGGCTACGGAAAACAATATCGCTAAACGTTTACTCGATACCGAATCGAATACGGAATCCAAAGTAGTCAAAATGGCCAGACAACTAAGTTGCATGTTCTGCACAAACTCTTCATCACTAGACCTGGTTGACTTGGAAGTTCACCTGATAAAATGTCATGATCTCTTGTTAGCTGAAAGATTTAAACTACGCGTTGTTATTGACAGTTTGCGTTCCAAATATACTTTGGACAGCAATTTAAAGAAAAGTTTACGTGTAGGCGAATCGCGTAGCAGAAGTGTATTAGTCTATCCGGAGAGTCATTTATCTTGCATTTTTTGTTCAGAGTTTTCGTCACAGGAATTAGTTGATTTAGAGGTTCATTTGCTAGAAGTTCACGATAGCTTGCTGATTGAAAGACTACGCAAACATTTAGACAACGACGTTCAGAGAACTGAATTGCTTGAAACTTCAAATACTTGAGTGGAATACTTGTTGCAATAGAACATCTATGTGACACCAATAAACATTAAATATATTGATTCCATTGAAAAATGGTGATTGATTGAATAGTAAGTAATTTTGATTTAAATGCCTTAGTTTTTACTTGTGCTTTAAATGTAAGAACACCTTTCAGGAAATTGACAAATTTATTAAATGAGCAGCACGTTTTGTTCCCAACAAATCAAAATATGACTCGATTACTAAATTGGTGTGCATTAATGTGGAATTTGTACTAGCTGAAAATATGTTCATGAATGAAACTTTGAAGATTGTATGTAAACGTATCAATGTACGTCTCTTCATAAAAGTGGTTAATTTAATCATTGCTTAAACTGTGCTATCACTGGGTTACGAAACACAAGAAATATAAAGCACTATTATACAGTTTTATCTGTAAATTTCTATTGGGGTAAAAATACTTTTAAGTTTAATGTGGCTTTTCAACGAATCTACCTTTACAACGCATATAAAAATGTAGAATTCATCCACACCTTCAAAAGATTGTATATGTCCTATTTAAAAAAACAGAATAAAAATGCAATCCTATGAGTATTGATGATTGTAGTACGAATTAGCTTCAATGAATTGAATACGTAAATATTAATTACAAATGATATATCAAATATTAATTAGTTTTTATAGAAATACGATCATTTTAAATGACAAATTTGTAAGTTATATTAAAGACTATTTATTTAAGTGAACACGATGGTAAGTGTTAATAGATTTAAATTGCCTTATATCTTAAAAATAGAGTAAACGATAAACAATCAAGCCCAGCGTTTATCTTTGCTATTATCGTCTTGTGTACCTTATTTAAAATTGAGATATCGATTGGAGTTTAAATTTACAAAAGCTGATATAAAAGACATAAAATATAACAAAAATTTGGAATACATAATGAGATTTTAGCACATCACTAAATTATTCAGTTTTATACCTGAAATAAAAATCAATTCCCCTGCCAAAATAGCAATACGCCAATACCATGTTTTAAAATGGTATAAGCATTTTTAAAGCCAGTTGAGATTTCTATTTTTCATCAATATTGGAATTTATTTGACATTAAATAGTTTAATGTCGATTTATTTTCTGGCAAATCTCAAGTGTGTATGTAAATATCCCCGTCCGTACTACCTGCTGAATATTTGTTATAAAAGTGGAAATGTAGCTATAAATATTTTGTTACACAAGCTACCCAAAATAACCTTATAAATGATCAATTTATGCGTATCGCTGCTCGCATTTTATATATACTATCGTATACTATCGTTTTTCAGTGTCTTTCTAACAGTATCACTATAAAGTCGTAAATACGTTTGACTCCTTCCTTCTTAAGTTCTTTTATAACTTTCCTAAAATCCATAATACACGGGGCACTTTACTTCTCATGTTAATTAAAATTATATTATAATAAATTAAATCTTGGATAAATTGACTTCCTTATTTGGTTTATCATATTTGAATATTACATTAAAGTATATTTAGCTGATATACTAGGAAGTACCTGTATTTCTCAAGAAGGCTTTTCTGTTTCGCAATTCAGCTGATGTACGATATAAATAGATTGCGCATTTACGAAACCAATACATTACCAAAAAAATCTAATATTTTTAAAACAAGTAGAATCAGTTAGTTTGAGTGAAATAAAGTTTGAGTTGGCCAAGCTGTTCCAAGCCGAAAATTCAGCTAATATTTTGATTAACTTTAAACTAATTAAAAATGTTGCTACTTGAAGTTGTGCTTAAAGTGCACACCATTCTTGAGAAAACTGTTCCCTTGCCTTACAAACCAAACGTGGAGAAGCTAGCGCTGATAGAAAACAGAGACTACATTAAACCTCATCATTGGTTTATACGATTCTTGCTGGTTACCTATTCAAAATATTTGATTTGTCCGATTGTAATTTGGTACAACACTTGGCTGTTTTTCAACTGGGACACATTTACTGTCTCTCACCTCAGACATGCCGTACAATACGCAATATATACCATTGTCATGCCAATCATTGCAACTAGTTGCTGGACAGCAACTGAGTATCTCAATGAACTCGTGTACCTTGTCAACCAAATTTTTAAGCTTCTACCACAAAAACAAGCTTCAAGCCAGTCTAAAGTCAAAAGGCCTTACAAGTCAAAATCCAAAGTTTGGAGAATCTCAAAAAACGAGTGGTATGTTTATGGAATTTGTGTGTGCATTTCCTTCGCTCCACTTGCTTTTTTGTGTCTCCTCTTAAACGAAATAATACACCTCTTCAGTTAGTATTTGGGCAGTCATGGTTCATCAAGATTACGGAAGGAATAGTTAATGGTTTGATTATATGGAGCAAAATACACATTTTCCATAATTTTAATTCTAGCTGGGCTACTACAAGGCCTGGGAGCTTATTCATCTCAATTGTTTTCAAAAGAGGATCAACAAAATACCACATTCAGACGGTGTTTTATGAATGCCTGCCAAAAATTTCGGGTAGCAACTTTAGTATGTCAATTAAGTGGAAATGTATACAGCTCATTTTGTACTCTATTAATATTTGCAGGGATTTTACTGGCATCTTTTGCTGCATTTATGGTGCTCAAAATGTATCACATAATGTCGTTACTTGTGTTTCTAGCTGCTCCAACAATGTTACTAATAATTATATCGCTTACGATTTTCCTTTCCAATTTGGCTGGTCATCTTTATAAAAATGGTATTATGTTTAAGGAATACTGGAAATCAGCTACTAAAAAAAAGATAAACAGATACTTCGGTCATGTCCAGTAATTGGCCTTAAGGTTGGACCTTATGGTTTTTGGACTTCAAAATTGGGTATGGCAATTTGTAATGATATAATTGACAACGCTGTTAATTTAGTTTTGATGGGTTCAGTTTAGAACTATTTGTTACTTTTAAGTTTTAATAAACATAAGCAACAATTTAATTCGCTATTATGTGGACCTTATTAAAAATATTTGATACTTCATGAAATCAGCAAAACTGAATGTTCGAATTCCCAGTTTATTTGCTAACATATCTTTAGAAATCATATTGATGAAACTAAGTCGTAATAAATTTACACGTGGAGATATTTGGCGTAACTGCCGTATACATGAATTGTCATTTTGGGACATTAGTATTTTTAACGCTCAATTGTCTGGTTAAACTGATGTCCTGCACAAAACACAATTAAAAGCAAGTGGAGCACTCCGGACATACCTGTACTAATAACGACATGTTTGAAATAATACTGAAACGAAGGGTTTAAAATATTTCTCCGAAATTCAATCAATAATTAAATAATTTTAATGGAGTCCGACTTTAATTGATTTTAGCCGTGTTGAATATTTCTCGTCTGATAACACCACTACCAGTTAGGGTTTTAGCATAAAAAATTAAATCCGCACATCGAGTAGTTAATACCAGATGAGTGGGAAATGTGTATCTATGCTTATCGGTAGAATAGAATAGAATGTAGTTTATTTCAGTGTTAAATTGTTCAGTCATTACAGGTTGATTTTACAACTAAAACATTCTATAGCATAGCCAAAAAATTTAATGCATTTTTTATTTAATTTAAATTTAACAAAAAATTCCTTAAGTAGCAATACTATCCGCAGACTCCGATAAAACATATAACAGATGACACTTTAAATGAGGTCCATATCAGCAACAATAAATAATATTTAGTTGATCTAATCTAGCTACATCTACGGTCAGAAAGAAATCACTTTTGTTTAATTGTTGCAGATGACACAAAACGCTCAAATTCTGGATTACTTAATTCAGTTACGTTTCCCGTTTTATTCCGGGAAATAATTAATTCATGCTTGATTCATGCACACGTCACAAATCGCTTTGCTTATTTGTGTAAATCATATTATAATTACGACAACCAGTAAATACACAATAGTGTAATCATTTTTATTAGTGCTTATACTAAATACAAAACAAGAAATTTTAGAAAACACAACTGCAATATTAAGCTTTCTTACAATTAGTAGCATCAGTGCCAAGTTTAAAGTTTTATCCAGATGTTTAGGCAAAAAATAACAATAATAAATCAATAAGGTTTACAGGCGACATCCAGTTAATAGTTTTGTCGAAGCCTTATTCAGCTAGTAGGACTAATTGAATAGTTTATCAATTTATACTATCAACGATTAATATACTTTTTGAGCACGACATCTTGAATCGTTATTCAGATATCTAATTAAATGCTTGCTGGGCACATAACCGGATTGAAACTAAGCTATATGAAATGGAACTTAGGAAAAATACTGGTTGTTATGTTATTAGAATATAGCTAATTAAAGTCTCAAAGCTTAATTGCTTTTGTATAACGAGCACAAGAGAACCATCGATAGCAAGCCTAGCTACTACGATAAACTGGAACAGGATGATTGCTTTGATTGTCTTTTATAATAATGCCACAATATAGTTAGGAGCATTTGCACTGACAATACGCTGCCAAGTTTTTGCTAGTAGAGCTGCTGATACAATTCAGATTTTTTTGAAAACTTTGAAATACTCGATTTTTTTTTTAAATCTTCGTTTAAGGTAGAAAATTAAAATAAACAAGCTAACTCTATTGCGTCCGTAAAACAAAAACATTCACCAACAGGTATATTTTGTAAATAAACAAGTCAAAAGTTTTTGTCTTTTTGTTCGTTTAGTGAAATAAGTACTCCAAATTGGAACCTACTGGCATAAAGACACTGTTCATTTGAAGCCATTAGAAGCAATTGTTAACCAAATTAAAATGGAATCAAAGAGCCTATTACGACCAGCATTTGAATACTTAATTTTCGTTTCTTGCCTTCTGACCATTGGTTCGCGCAACATTGTTGATTCTGGTAAACTTTCGTTGGAGAGCATTTCCCAAAATCAATTGATGGTTTTGAACAAATTTACCGGTTGTTTAACGCATATAATTAACTTACAAGATTACAATATAAACATTTCTCTACTTATTCAGCCCGTTGTTTTCCTCAAATACGATGCCTCGCCATATCTTACGAACCTTTTTCCTACAAAATTATTGAATAAGGACAAGGATTCTTTTATGAACTGGATGCTGTATAATAACATAACCAAAACACAAGACATGGATACCAAATTACGAATTGCTTACAAATTCACCCACCAGTGGTTCGATGATCCATTTAGACTTTCAAGCAAAAAGACATACTGCGATTTTATTGTTTACCTGCATCCGCCAAACGAAGAAAAGGCTCCACACTTGTACGACAAAAGGGTTTGGAGCAAATATGCTGTACTGAAAGATCCGTTTTGGTGGGCTTTTGACGCATTTTGGTGGAAATTCGGCGAACGTCAATACGAATCAAATTATATAAATACCGTTCCAAAAATCTCTCTCCTAATTTGCAAACAAGTTGTCGGATCAGTTTGTCTAAATGTTCAAGATAAAAATAAATGGATTTCCACTGTCCTAGGACTGGGGTTTTACGTCAGACATTTAGAAATTATCTTGATACATGAAACCTTCCCAAACAGCAATCGTTTAAGTGTACTCTGTCCGTATTGTAGTCAATGCAATCCTCTTAAAGTGGTTGATATCACAAACAGGATAACAGATTTAGACTCGTTGTTTAAAACGCACAAAAATTTAACTGTGAACCCGAAAATAATTAAAATTGTATTAAGTTGGGATTTGGAATCATTTTACGGAAATATGCTAACCAATAACGAACCCAAAAATAAAAAGAATTTTTTGGAATATATTTCGAGTATTGATTTAACATCCGACATTCTTTATTTACCGTACTCAGTTGACGTTCATCTAATTGAACTTTTTTCACCTGAAAACGTTACCATTATGTTTCAAGTAGAATTTGGCAAATTTAGTTTTTCGAAAGATATTCACATTAAGGGTTGTCTTAAACCAGTCTCACACCCTGCAAAGTTTCGTCCAACTGTTCTAAGACGGGCCAGAAGTTTTTTGGGATTCTTTCCGGAAACTGGTTTAGTGTTTCATAGTAGGCAACTTCGATTCGTCAGTTGTCACAAAGAGACACCTCACTGGTTATTCAGGATAAATGAACTATTTTTCGCATTTGATACACCAACATGGCTACTAATATTGTTTTTTTTCTCAGTGCTTGCCAAAATGTTAATTTTAGTTTCTAAAACTAATAAAAAACGGTCCCGAAACACGTTTTCGAATATTTGTTTTTCATTGGCTTCGTCGCTTATTGAGCAATCTTCAAAAGTATTTCAACATGTTTCCACCAGTGAAAGGATGCTGCTGTTTTGTTTGCCTTTTTTGTTTCTTGTGCTTAGTAATGCGTACAAGGGGGAAAACATTACTAATCTTACAGTTGAGCCCAACTTGATTCCTTTCGACACGTTTGACAGATTAGTGCGGTATGGATTTGATACACGTTCAAGGCAATCTAATGTTCCAAATAATCGATTTTCCTACTTAAAAGACAATGCCCAGATCAGAACTGAGTTTGTTCGAGAAAATGGACACGAAGCTTTTCCGATAGTATCCGAATTTTGGCTCGAAATAACAACTAGACTTGATTACGGACAACAAAACAGACTGGAAGCTATAAAAGACAAATTTTCTCAGAAAACTTGGTATTATCTTAACCATTCAGAAATGATGCCGGAGTGGAAAACAGAGTCCGGGGATTATGGTACTCATGAGACCTTTAAGCAAATTTTGAGCATGCACATGCGCAAGTGCAACAAAACTGCTATTATTTTACCTGGCAATCTGGCACTTCAATTTTATACTATTTTAAAGACTTTTAAACAACCGGCATTTTTTGGTAAAGATGTTATTACGGAAAACCTGTTTGGATATTCGTATTTTGGATATTTTCCCCCAAGCATTTTGTTAAGAATGAAATATTCTTTTAACTCTGGAATAGTTGAGTGGTGGCAAAAGTATATTAGGTGGTTTGTTGTTCTGAAAACTAATGGAAATTATACTAAAAATTTCACTCTAGATTTCCGTCGAAACGACACAACAACTAAATCGCGAAGATCAGGTGTGTATATTCTGTCCCTTATTCCTGGCTTTGGCTTGATATTATCCTTGACAATATTTATGTGTCATGACTGTGATGGATTTAAGGTTACAGTAAGGTGCATTTGGAACTCAGCTAAGAAAGTTTGTGACTCAAAATGTAGAGAAAGGGCTTTGCTGTTGATTTGTTGTAACAGCGGTAAAATCAAACATAAAACTAAAATAAAAAGATTTCCTTTGCCTGAAATACTAGCTTTAGAAGGAATGGAAATGAGGACGCAGCAGTAGCATGGCAAACTTAAGTTTTGGAGACCGAGTTTAGTAATTGGAAGCAAGTTATCAAAACAGTTCAAATAATTTACAGTATAGTAATTAATTTGCCTGGGATTGGAGGAGCATGGTTTTCACTAAGTTATACCAATTTTAATAATCCGAAATAAATACAGAAGAATGTATTATGAAAATGGCACTGGCATGCTGGGGGGAAAGACGTCGCTTTATTAGTAGACCACAGTCCTGTTCACTTAAATTTATAATTACCTAATTCTTTATGACCTAAATCAAATAATTAGAGGGTATTTTTAATCAGACCTTAAAATTACCAAGAGTATTTTAATAGCGTCTTATAAAATAAAATAATTTAGTATAATCAGCGGCCTTTGAAAACAATAAATCAATAATTTGAGACTTGTTAATTTTTCGGAAGTTCTGCTAATTCTTTTTTTAAAGTGAAGTAAGTAAAAACGTCAAACATGTTTGAAGATTTTTTTTGTTCTGTAACATTGATGAGTAGAAGAAGTAAGCAAAACCTACCTCACACATGCATGCGCATTTATACACCAGCATATGACGTTTTCTTGGATATTTGGACCACACGCATTCTGCATATATTAAGGTTACATCGTTACTCTAAGTTGGCCGATTCTACTTACAACTTTACTCAGTGCCATAAAATTCCAATGCACAAAAATCCTCAGTTCACTGGTGCTGCTCAAAATGAAAATCTCAAAAAGTTATTTGCTTTTTAGTTACTACCAGTTAACGAATTCATATTTAAATACAAAAAACAGAGAAAATTGATGATAATCCTGAGGTTATACCTGACTCAGGACTTAATAACGATTTAAGATCGTACAATTCTTCATGTACATGTACATACCAGACCATTAAAATAGCAAAATTCGTACAATTTGAATTGAACGAATGAATTAGTTTTAAACACGTCACACACTGAATTCACACCTCGATAGCAAGAAATAAAATATATGAATTCATAAAACAACTTCAAAAATTCTTTATAGGCTTTCA